>APFE031131201.1:82205-105108 GCA_000404065.3 Pinus taeda
ATTTCCTGCCATATCGTATCCAGATTTTTTGAAAATTTGTCGTATCCGTTTCAAACCCCGTACCCGTATCCGTTCCTGTATCTTTTTTCTGGTAACTTAGCATTGAAGAACTAGCCTTTGTTGATTAGGGTTAGCATCGGATGTGCTCTAGCCATAAAAATTGGTGGGGAGGCTAAAACACATGAGATCTCCAAGACCTAGAAATGGTTTGGGAAAATCCCACCCGATCAGAGAAATATTAAAATAATTAATATTTTTAATGGGTTCCTAAGTCTAAACTTAAGAAAATAAAAATATTAATGGGTATTAATATAAAACTGGGTGAGAATGTTCTAAAAGACATGGATCAAGCGAAATCTGATCTTAGTCATTGATTAGAGATTTAATCTCGACCGTTGAAGACTCAAAGAGGAGGCTTGAGGGTTAGTTGGAGACACACCAAGATTGATCAGTCAATTCGATGTTTTGGAGTGGGGTTTGCTGAAAAAATTCGAACCAATGATCAGAGTTGCAGTGAGGGGCAGTGAGTGCATAGCAGAGAGGCAGAGATAGTGTCGGAAGGCCAGCGTAGAGGCAAAAAAGGCTACGCAGAGCCAACAAGAGCCATGCAGAGGGCCAGAGTGACTGCGCAAAGCGCCAAAGGGCCTGCGTGGGTGACCCAGAGGGCCAGAGAGCCAACGCAAAGCATCTGTAGGCTGACACAGAGGATTCTAGGCTGACGTAGAGGCCAGGAGGGTTGACGCAGAGCCTCAGAGAGGCGTTGGATAGACTTTCGTGGAACAGACATGCCGAACATCTACTTCCGAAGAGAGGTATTACTGCCAAATTGATTTCTCTGTAGGGTGAGCCAGTTTGGCACCTAGTTGTACTCAAGAAAAGCTGCTTAATAATAAAACCCTCAGAACTGCTGCACCAGTTTTCCCAAGTTGGTTTTTTTCCGGGTATGATTGTCCAAAAATAACGGTGTCCCTCGTGTGTTTGTCTATTTCTTTCAGTTGATGATTTGTAGATGGTTGAGACTGCATTTGTGTTTATTTTCAGTATTTATATGGTTAAATAACTTGTTAAAGAAGAAAACAACTAGGTGAAATAAACCAGATAGTGCAGGAAAATTCCTAACGGGTTAGACTTAGAAATTTGAACATGGTATCGAAGCGTTGCAGATCACAGGAGAACTGAAGGCACTAGCTTAATCAAAGGATTTGCAGCAGAAAGAGCAGTCCCGAGAGACAGAGTTGTTCCTAAGCCGAAGGCAGCAGATAGGGAGTGACGCAAAGGGCCTGCGTCATCATTCCGAGCCAAAGAAAGGGTCAGCGCAGAGGCAGAGAAAGGTAAAAGAGCCTCACGAGGAGCCAGCTCAGCCAGGTAGAAGTGACGCAGTTGACCAATAGGGCCTAGGAGGTGCGTGCAAATTGTGGATTGTGAAGCTAGTGGGGTGATGTTGTTGTCGAAACAGAACAATACCTAACGGGATAGAACCAAGGTAGAGGGAGTCGCTACCTAAGCGGATTTATAGCCAAGAAATCCAGATCAGTGTTGCAGGAGCAAAGGGAATCAGAGAGAAGCGATTCGACCGTTGGCAAAAGGATTTCCAGAAGGGAAATCAAGACTCAAAGAGAGTGTAGTAGAGGGTTTCGAGGAGGGAAATCGAGACTCAGAAGGAGTCTAAAAGAGAACTTCCAAGAGGGAAGTAGAGACTCAGAGGGAGTCGAAGAGAAGAGCAGAGATGGCAATGAACAGACTAAGGGATTAGGACAGGTTGGATGGAGCATCCAACTTTGTCATCTGGAAGGCCAGGATCCTATCTATTCTAGATAGACATCGCATCAAGGCCTTCGCCTTGAGAACCGTGGCTATCCCAGTCAACCCAGTTGATAACGAAAGGTATGAGGATGCAATGGCCAAGGCAAAGTGCATAATCCTTGATGGGGTCAAGGATCATGTAGTTCATCATATTGCCGAGAAAAATACGGCAAAGGAGATGTGGAATACCTTAACGACATTGTATCAAGGCACTTCCGTGCAGAGGAAGATGCTACTGGAGAATCAGTTGCGGTCGTATCAGATGCAGAAGGGGGAGCAGATAGATCACTTTCTCAACAAGTTGCAGGATATTTGGGACCACCTGACTTCCATAGGGGCCATGCCGGATCAGGAGTTCATTGTGAGGACCGCCCTGAACACAGTGTCCAAGGAATGGGAGACATTTGTCCAAAGCATTTTGGGAAGAGTGACTCTTCCAGGATGGGAAGAATTGTGGGCAGCTCTTCGCTGAGAAGAGATCAGACAGTTGACCAAGGCAGGAAGTAGCAGCAAAGGAGTTCGAATCAAGAAAG
This sequence comes from Pinus taeda, assembly GCA_000404065.3. Lineage (NCBI taxonomy): Eukaryota > Viridiplantae > Streptophyta > Pinopsida > Pinales > Pinaceae > Pinus > Pinus taeda. The sequence goes on from APFE031131201.1 coordinate 84,542, forward strand.
AGGAAGAAGAGGATGCAGCTATGGCATCTGCGAGACAACAAGGGAAGAGAAAGAAGAAGGACATCTCCAAGATAAAGTGCTTCCATTGTGGAAAGTTGGGCCATTATGCAACCCAGTGTCCAAGAAAGAAGAATAAGGGAGAAGCTTCTGAATCCAAGGGAGTGCCAGCTAAGGCAGAGAAGGAGGTAGAAACTGAAGACGACCGTGCCATGAGTGCTCATGTACCTCTAGAGAAAAGGTGGGGTGACATCGACCTGTAGTTAGGAGGACTGCAGGAGATGAGGGGCAAGATCCTTGAGGTACCCAAACTCTTGGATCAGATCCGGCTATGGGAGCCCCGAGAGACAGTAGTAGGATGACGGATGTCGGTAGAATCAAGATGCGGATGGCGCAGCAAAACAGTGCTAGAGTGCAGGGATCTATAGCAGCACAGTGGGGGTTGCAGCAGTGAGAAAGGCACAGAGGAGGTTGTAGCAGTGCAGGAAGGCACAAAGGTGTTTGCAGCAGTGCGAGAGGCACAGAGTTGTTGCAGCAGCGCAAAGTTAGTAGAGGGAGCACAGGATAACAGCAGAGAGAGCTTCAGCACCACGAGGGCTTCTAGCCTGACATGTCAGTAGTTGGGTAGATAAGTTACCAACGTCTTAGTAATTGAGTTGCAATGCAGCAGTAGCAGTAGTAGTGTTATGGGCAGCACAATGCAGCATGATGAGAGAGGGTTGCAGTGCAGATGCAGTGTTGGGAGAAAGGACCAGCAACAGCATAGATGCAGAGGAAGCTGCAATACAGATGTAGTAGTGGTAGTGGCAGAGCCATGGGTAGCAACACTGGAGGCAGCAGTGCAGAGGATGTTGGGCAGCGGGCCAAACATCAGCATAGGTACCAGTGCCGGATGATCAGGGTGATGTTCAGTTGTGGAGCAGTACTAGGGCACATTCCTCGCTAAGAGGGAGTGTTGATTTGGGGCAGCATCGGATGTTCTCTAGCCATGAAAATTGGTGGAAAGGCTAAAGCTCATGAGATCTCCAAGACCCATAAATGGTTTGGGGAAATTCCCTCCAGTTAGAGAGATATTAAAATAATTAATATTTTTAATGGGTTTCTAGGTTTAAACTTAGGAAAATAAAAATATTAATGGGTATTAATATAAAACTGGGTGAGAATGTTCTAAAAGAGATGGATCAAGCCAAATCTAATCTTAGCCATTGATTAGAGATTTAATCTCAGCCGTTAAAGACTCAACAGAAAAAGTATAAGAGGAGGCTTGAGGGTCAGTTGGAGACACACCAAGATTGATCGGTCAATTTGATTTTCTAAAGCGGGGTTTGCTGAGAAAATTTGAACCAGTGATCAGAGTTGCAGCGAGGGGCAGTGAGTGCATAGCAGAGAGGCAGAGATAGTGTCGGAAGACCAGTGCAAAGGCAGAGATAGTGTCGGAAGACCAACACAGAGGCAGAGAAGGTTACACAAAGCCAGCAGGAGCCAAGCAGAGGGCCAGAGTGACTGCGCAAAGGGCCTGCGTGGGTGATGCAGAGGGCTAGAGAGTCAGTGCAGAGCATCTATAGGCTGACGCAGAGGCCAGGAGGGTTGACGTAAAGCCTCAGAGAGGCGTTGGAGAGACTTTCGTGGAGTAGATTTGCCGAATATCTGCTTCTGAAGGGAGGTATTACTGCAAGATTGATTTCTCTGTAGGGTGAGCCAATTAAGCACCCAGTTGTACTCAAGAAAAGTTGCTTAATAATAAAACCTCAGAACTGTTGCACCATTTTTCCCAAGTTGGTTTTTTCCGAGGACGATTGTCCAAAAATAACGGTGTCCCTTGCGTGTTTGTCTATTTCTTTCAATTGATGATCTGTAGATGGTTGAGACTGCATTTGTGTTTATTTTCAGTATTTATATGGTTAAATAACTTGTTAAAGAAGAAAACAAGTAGGTGAAATAACCCAAATAGTGCAAGAAAATTTCTAACGGGTTAGACTTAGAAATTTCAATGGTCTCATACTTAAAATCTAATCTAATCATTAATCTTGTTAAATTTAACCAAGTAACTAGGCCACTCATCCGTGTCTCCCAAACAAGTTGGTTTCCAACTTGTTTTCCTTCACTTCATTCCATAGGGACTACCCCCCATAGCCTGTTCTGGAGAGATAGCTAGAACAGAGTTGGGGGGGGGAGATCAGATTGATAGCCCCCACCATGAGCCATTGTCGCAGTGCCTGTACAATCTAAGCGACAACAAACCCAATGGACAAATGTGGACCCAAATGGGAAAAATGTGAAAAGGGCTTGTAATGAGCGGAGGTTAGTGAGATATATGGTATCGGGAAGCAGGACCACGCAATCAAAATTAGGGTTTCCCATGTAGGGCCACTCCTAAAGCTAATAGCCCATAAGGGAGATCCCACAGGAATAGGATACAAGATTAACCACCAAGTTGAGGAAAGGGAACAAGAGTACAATCAAAGCCTGCTCTTTCCACCGAAACCCTCCACTAATCCATGCCCAAATGTGCTCAAGAAAAGCAAGCATAAACACCTAATTACATAATGAAAAATCATAGCTTTGGGGTTGGAAGGTCCACCTTCAAACATATGATCGTGGTAGATGAGGGAGAGCACATAATGGTTGGCTTAGGTGATGGAGAATAGTAGCACATGTAGCTATCTTGTGGCAACCGCAAGGGGCTGTTGGCTGCCAGCTAAAGACAAATCTAGGAGAAAACATCTCCTATAAGGGTCACCTACTAGTTAGTGGTGGGTGACATTTGGTTCCAACTAGGACATGAACTCTCAATAGAGTGCATGAACCACGTACTCGAACGGGGAGGTCACAAGAACACCAACAATCCCACAGATCTGATACCTACACATCATAACATCTAATCTAAATGCACCTAATCTAACATGATAACATAATATGATCTTAAATTCTAATGCAAAAATCGATATGCAATGCATTCTACTCTAACATGCATGGCTACATTATGCAAATGCTAGGTGTAAATAATATAGCCAATGCAACCAGCATATTAGTAGATAAGTATAAGAACACCTGCCTCTATGATTATTCATGTAATAAATCCAAAAGTAAAGATAAGAAGAATCATATGTAGAATCATAAGGGCAGGAGGTGGGAAAATAAGAGACCCATACATCATAGAAAGGAACTTTGGAGGAAGGGAAGGACAACAATTTGCATAATTGAATCCGTTCTTCTAACCAAAATATGGAGATGTCGTTAATCAAGCTCATGAACCTCTGATGAAGAGCTACCTCAGGCATATCACCCTCAAGGCATGGCTCAGACACTTCTAAAATGATACTATCTTGGTTATTGGAAATGCAAGATGTGAAACCATCATTACAGCTAGGGAAAACCCACGATTTCCCACCTTCAAGAGGGGAAACTAACTCTTCCTCGAAATTAGGCAAATGAACCTCATCACAAACATCCACCTTTGGGCCATCAACACAACAAGTGGAGCACTGCTCAAACATGAAGAAAAACCCTTTGTCAGTGACATGGTTGGAAGAAGGATCCTCCTTAATCTCTTCCACACTAGGGCTATTAGAATCATCTACAATGATGAAAAGATCCTCTTTGACAGGATTATCATCATTTTGAAACATGAAGAAAAGACCTTTCCAATCATTAGGATGGACTTCACAAGAAGCTTCATATTGACCAATATTACCTACTGGAGGGGGCAGAATATTTTCTTCATCTTCAAATTCAATCCGCTATCTTGCAGACCATAACTCATCCATATGTTCCACGTTACCTTGTTTGTCATGAACATCCCATTCTTCATTGTTAGACATGGAGAGCTCCTCCTCTTTTTCCTTTTCTTGAAGAATATCACCCAAAGTGTTTACCACATAATTCTGGTAATAAACTTCGAGAAGGGCATCTGTAAGATTCCTCTCATATTCACATTGCAAATCATAAAGCTTTCCTCCTTGCTCACAAAAATGAAAGTGGAGATCTTTGCGTTTACACTTTCCGACTAGCTCCGTGCAAGACTTGATATATTCATCCATTCTTTCTTGCAGCATTTGGAGGCTTTCAGGATCAAGATCCTCATCTTCATCCTCGGAGGAGATACTTTCAAGTTCATGACCTTCTTCAATATAATCCTTGAGGCCTTCATGAATGCTTTCAAGAAGGGGATCCCTTTCCTCCTCATGGCCTTCATGGCCTTCTTTATGTTTACTGAAGGATTCCTCAAATGCAAGGTCCAAGACTTGAATTGCTTTTGCAATAGATTGAGAACTTGGCCCTTTGTAGATGAGGAAATATAAAACTAACATGGAGAAAGATGAAATGTGTTTAGGTTCACATGAATGAAGCCAACCCCTATGTTCATATCCAATAGAGATGATAAATAACTTGATGAGGTTATCCAGATGAGTCACATTCATCTTAGAAGCATACTTGATAAACTTTGTTATGTGATCATTTGTTGAACATGAGTTACCATCAAAACATGGCAAGGTTTGCATAAGCCTTTTATCCAAGCCATTTGGGTATCTTGGGATCCACATGATATCCAAAGCAGGGAACCATTCATAAAGTTCCTTGGCAGCCATTGATTCTTATATATATATATATATATGACATGGGAGTTGCCAGAAGAGGATCTATATTTTCGTCAAAGGAATCACCCCTTCAAATATTAGACCAAGGAGGTAGACCTGCTTCCTCCCCAACAACGACACCAAAAATGTTGCCACACAATCTAGTAGGGGTCCTAGGAAGGGTCCCTAAGGGACAACTACTAAACCAAAAGACAACAACGGGACAAAGACCCACTGTCACCTTAGTCGGTGTCCCTTGCTCTTTATGAACTTTTACCGATGGGAGGAGTCTCAGTAGGGGTCCTAGGAAGGGTCCCTAAGGGACAACTACTAAACCAAAAGATAACAACAAGACAAAGACCCATTGTCACCTCAGTCGGTGTCCCCTGCTCTTTACAAACTTTCATCGATGGGAGGAGTCCCAGTGTGAGGGAAATCACTACTAATGGTGAAATCGATGACTAGGTATGATGTGATTTCTAAAGCCCATTCAAAGGAGAGGCTCAAATAAAGGCTCAATGCTTTTAGAGAAGCAAAAAGGATCTCCAAGAAAGACCTACGAGGAGACCTAGACCTAGGGCTTATGATATTCAGTGATGACAAGGAGGCCTAAGGTCAAAGCTCCAAAGATGATAGGGACCTTTCAATAAGCCTTGTAAGATGATTATATCCCTTTATACAAGCTTTCAATATTCTTGAGGACCTAGAATGGGACCACACGAGACCTAGGGTTTATGTATAATCATGGGAGAAGACTCTCCAAAGCGTTCTCTAGTTCAAGGTGGGATGAAAGAAAGGGTTTAAATGATTTATTCCACTGAATACTATGTGTCAAAACCCTCAAGAAAGCCAACACACCTAAATGTTCAAGATGAGCTTTTAAGTTTAGAGCTAGGGCTTCCGATTTCTCACAAATGAGCTGTGGGAATTTTGTGAAACCTTGGGGAACCCTAGGGGAAACACCAGCATAGTACTTTATCCAAGCAATTGAAAATTCCTCCCTTATAGGAATTCACAACAAGGTCGTCTAGGTTGAAGGCCGAAATTTTTGGGAGGAGAAAAAGAGAAGGGAAAAGGGAAGGATCACCAAATTTTCTTGGATCAGTGCCTTGTCCTTGGGCTATGGAGTCTATGTGATTTGAAATTTCGCTGAAATTGTCTTCTAGGAGGCTAAAAAAGTGATGCCCTAGCAAGCACTCTTTACCATTTACCCACCCAATATCAATGGACTTTCATGGAGGAAAAACAAATTTTACTCCACTAGGAACATTCATTTACTTGTTATCAATGAGTAACATACACAAATTTGCAATTTAACAATTCTTTACAATGATATTCAATAATTATGGCATAAAAGAAAGAGCTAGTTACAAAATTTCCACATATTACACATTTTTCATGCAAAATTTTACCACAAGATTACTTACAAGACAACAAGAGATATATCCAAATCCAAGATCAAGAAGATGGCTCCAAGAGATAATGAAATTTAAGCTCCAAAGATATCGAAATGCATCAAGAGATCTCCAGTAGACAACCAAGAAATAATGTGAAATTCAGAGATATCCAAGTTCAAGTGATGATGTTTGGAGGACTAGCTCTCTCCTATTTATACAAGTTTTAAGATCTCAAAACATCAAAATGAAGCCCCTCTTATGTCTAAAATGCTAAGTAACCCACCCATGGTTACAAACCAACCATGATAGCTCATAAAGTAAGTTGAATTAGCCTTCTTAGGACCATGCTAGGCTGACGTGGAGGCCTAGAATGGAGGTGTTGAAGCCTCATGTGCTAAAAATGAGAGTGAGGGCCTCACAAATAATGGATAAGAGGAGGATACCCTCTAAATGCTGCAAAACATCTCCCAACCCCAATTTGGGCTCTGTGGGCTCCAAATGGGTCTCATGGGTCTCCAAATGGATCAATATCATGTCGATGCTCCATCAATGAGCACCAGAAGATGACGATTGCACTCCCGTGTCTCCCCAGAGTGACAAAACCCCCTCTAGGCGTTGGATCCACTGTCAAGTGTCAGGTACAATGTGTAGCCGACTGGACAACATGGTCCAAGTGCATCATCATCTCTGTATAACTGGGGCACAAACAAGCAATGTGGTGGTGTTGATGAAGCCTGTGGCATTGAAATCAATGCTTTGCATGGCTGGAAGCCCATAGCTCTCTACGCTCACCCTACAAGTGTCATTACGACCCTTTAGAGGGCTTGGATCTCGTATACGGAGACCAAGTCCAAGATGAAAACCCATCTGCAATCCTGTATAAGATCCAATGCGTCTCCTCACCTTCCAGTACAATAATTCATTGGTATAATTGAGTAAATAAGCTTGTTAATCAGGGGCAGAAATTGACACTTCATAATGGCATGCCCTTCTAAATGGGCTTTGAACATGTACTAATTTTACCTTCCTTCACAAGATAGATTAATGAAGGACCTATTATCGCTCCGATTGTACATGCACTGCGACAACGACTCAGGTTGGGGGCTGTCACTCTGATCCCCGACCTCTCCATTCTAACTGTCTATGGAAATGTGAAGATGAAAGACAAGTTGGTAACCAACAAGTTTGGGAGACATGATTGAGTGGCTTAGCTACTTGGTTAATTTTAGCAAGGTTAAAAGATTATATTAGATTGAATTGTGAGACAAGTGCCTTGTGGAGTCAACTTCTTGCTTATTACCAATTAAAAGCCAAGTAAACGAATGGGCAATCGCTGCTTGGATTAATGACTATTCTATATGTTGATTTTGGGTAGCATCGGATGTGCTCTAGCTCTGAAATTTTGTGGAGGGGCTAGAACACATGAGATCTCGAAGACCCAGAAATCGTTTGGAGAAATTCCATCCGGATGAGGAGTTATTAAAATAATTAATATTCTTAATGGGTTCCTAAGTCTAAACTTAGGAAAACAAAAATATTAATGGGTATTAATAAGAATATTGGTGAGAAACTTCTAAGTGACAAGGATCAAGTCTATTTAAATCTTAGTCGTTGATTAGGGACTTAATCTCGGTTATTGATTCATCAACGGGAAAAGTATAAGAGGAGGCTTGAAGGTCAGTTGGAGATACACCAAGTGATCAAAGAAGTTCGAGTTTTTTGAGGCGTGGTTTGTGGAGAAAATCGAACTAGTGATCTAAGTTGCAACAGAGGGGCAAGGATAGTTGGGGTTGGAGGATCTTCTCTGGGACCCCGAAAACACAACAGAGAGAGGCAGAGATAAGCCAGAGGAGGCAGCGCAGACCAAGGGAGGTTGACGCTGGGCCAGAAGGGCCCACACATTGCCTGACGCAATGCCAACTCAGGGGAGGAGTTGCACTCCTGTAGAAGTTCGAATTCAACCAAGGAGCAGTAGGATCAGTCGAGAAGGCTAACTTCAGAGCTCCAAGAGGCAGAGGAGGTAGCGCAAAGCTAACACGGTGTCTAAGTGTGCTCCACGTAGGCCCACGCAGCTAATGCGAAAGGGCAACGCAGTTGTAGCTTGGGATAGTTAGTTTAGTTGTCAGATTAGAGAGATTTTGTCGGGTGAAGTGAGGTAATCTCCCTTAGGTTTCTGCCAATATATTTTATCTCTGTAACTAGATAGCCGAGAGGGCATCCAAAGTTGTATTCAAAACTACTGCTTAATAATAGAAAACCCTCAGAGCTGTTGCATCGATTTTTCCGCATTGGGTTTTTCCAGGGATGTTTATCCAAAAATAACGGTGTCCCTTGTGTGTTTGTCTCATATCTATTTCAGTTTATGATCCGTAAGTTAGTGCATTCTACAGTAGTGTTTTTCATCATTGTTTAAATAATTAAATAACTTGTTGAATGTAAAAACAAGTAGGAGATGATAAACCAGTGATTGCAATAGGATTTCTGAAGTGCAGATTCAGAAATTTTCACATGGCATTAGAGAATTGCAGATCTTAGGACATTGAAGACATCAACCGAGAGATTCAGTGAATTTGTTGCAGAGAAGCAGCTGTCCCAAGTAACAGCGTTGTTTCAGAGGCAGAGGCGCAGCTAAAGGAGTGACACAAAGCTTGGGGTGGGGGGAGTAATATACATCGTGGTGGGGGGGGGGGAGTTAATATGCATGTGGGGTGGGTGTTAATATCATCGCATATTAACTCCCCCACCCACAGCAGCAACGCCCCCCACCCCCACCCATGTTATGCATATGAAACCCCCCACCCCCACACACCAAGAATACATGCATATTAACTCCCCCCACCCCCACCCACACATGTGTGGGTGGGGGGTGACACTTAGGATCACGTAGTGCCATTTCGAGCCTGTAGAGGATGACGCAGTACCCGAGAGCTCACGCAATGACTGCGTCAGCTCTCTGGGCCAGCGCAGAGCCTGAAAGGCTCAAATCAATCAGTGGTCAGGGCTCGAGGAGCAGAGAAAATTCGATCAGTGGCGCTGGTCGGACGTTATTATTGTTGGTGTAGAACAGTGTCTGTGGAGACAAAGTCGAGGTAGAGGGAGTCACTGCCTTAACAAATTTCGAGCTAAAGAAATCTAGATCCGGGTTGCAACAGCAAAGGAGGATTGGAGAGGAGTGATTCGACATTTGGTCGGAGGATTTTTATGAAGGAAATCAAGACTCATAAGGAGTCTAGAGGATCTTGTTCCTTAGAGGATTTCTAGCACCGAAGAAATCCAGATCCGAGTCTCGCTGGGTTAATAGCAGGAGAGGGAGAAGAGAACCAGTCCTATATTTTTTTAGTAGAGATGGTAGTCAATGGACTGAGGGATCAAGACAGATTGGATGGAGCATCCAATTTCATCATTTGGAAGGCCAAGATCCTAGCAATCCTAGACAAGAATCGTATCAAGGACTATGCCTTGAAGGTAGTTGTTGTTCCGGTCGACGTTGATCTGCTGCAGAAGTATGAGGAGGCCTAGGCAAAGGCTAAATGCATGATTCTAGACAGGTTCAAAGCTCATGTGGTCCCACACATTGCTGAGAAGGACACGGCAAGGGAGATGTGGGAAACGCTGACCACCTTGTACCAGGGGACTTCCATTCAACGGAAAATGCTATTGGAGAATCAACTAAGACAATACCAGATGCAGAAGGGAGAAGAGATCGATCCCTTCCTTCTCGAGCTGCAAGGAATTCGAGACCAGTTGACTTCCATGGGATCTACACCAGATCCTCAGTTCATGGTCAAGACTGCCTTGAATGCAATCACCGAAGACTGGGAGACATTTGTCCAAAGTATCTTGGGCAAAGCTTCTCTCCCCAGTTGGGAGGAAATGTGGGCAGCTCTTCGACAGGAAGAGATCAGGAGGCTGACCAAGGCAGGAAGTAGTGACAAAGGAGCTCGGGTCAAGAAGGAGGAGGATGATGCATCTCTTGCATCGTCGGGACAACATGGGCAACAGAAAAGGAAGAAAAAGGATATAACCAAGGTCAGATGCTTCAGGTGTGGTGAACTAGGACATTTCACCACTCAATGCCCCCAGAAGAAGGACAAGGAAGAGGCTTTTGACTCGAAGGCTACTCTAGCGAAGGCTGACAAGGAGGCTGATGATGAGGATTGTGCCATGAGTGATCATGCACCTCTAGAGAAGAGGTGGGGCGACATAGAACTGTAGTCAGGAGGAATCCACAAGGGGAAGGATCTTGAGGTGCCCAAACTCTTGGATCACATACGACTACGGGAGCCCTTAACAACAGTGGCAAAATGACGGGTTTCGATTGGTGCGAGGTGTGATGGAGCAACAATGGCAGAGCTAGAATGCCAAAGTCTGAAGCAACGCATTGGATGTTGTAGCAGTGCGAGAGGTACAGAGCAAATTGTAGCAACACAGTAGCAGTAGAGGGTTAGCATAGATTAGCAACACAGGTAGCTTCAACATCACGAGGCATCCAAACTGACCAGCATGTCAGTTTTTGGGTGAAGTTTTAGTTACTTCTCAGTAATTGAGTCGCAATGCAGCTGTTAGCAATGGCAATGCTATGGGCAGCATGATGTAGAATTTTGAAAGGGAGTTGCAATACAAATGTAGCAGTGACAGTGGCAGAGTCATGGGCAGCAGTATAGGATGCAACAGTGCAGTGGATGAAGGGCAGCAAGCCAAGCATCAACAGCACAAAGGACCGATTCAGTGGATTAGTGTGATGCTTCTAGTTGGAAGTATTGCTAGAGCACATTCCTCGCTAAGAGGGAGTATTGATTTTGGGTATCATCGGATGTGCTCTAGCTCCGAAATTTTGTCGAGGGGCTAGAACACATGAGATCTCCAAGACCCAGAAATCGTTTGGAGAAATTCCACCCAAATGAGGAGTTATTAAAATAATTAATATTTTTAATGGGTTCCTAAGTTTAAACTTGGGAAAATAAAAATATTAATGGGTATTAATAATAATATGGGTGAGAAACTTCTAAGTGATGAGAATCAAGTCTGTTTTAATCTTACTCGTTGATTAGGAACTTAATCTTGACCATTGATTCATCAACAGGAAAAGTATAAGAGGAGGCTTGAGGGTCAGTTGGAGATACAACAAGTGATCAAAAAAGTTCGATTTTTCTGGGGCGTGGTTTGCTAAGAAAATCGAACTAGTGATCTGAGTTGCAGAGGGGTAGGGATAGTTGGGGTTGGAGGATCTTCTCCGGGACCCCGAATATATAGCAGAGAGAGGCAGAGATAAGCCAGAAGAGGCAGCACAAACCAAGGGAGGTTGACGCTAGGCCAGAAGGGGCCACGCATTTCCTAACGCAGTGCCAGCGCAGGAGAGGAGTTGCACTCCTACAGAAGTCTGAATTCAGCCGAGGAGCAGTAGGATCAGTTGAGAAGGTTGACGTCAAAGCTCCAGGAAGCAGAGGAGGCAGCGCAGAGCTGACGCAGTGTCTCAGTGTGCTCCATGCATGCCCAAGCAGTGAATGCGAAAGGGCAGCGCAGTTGTAGCCGAGGATAGTCAATCTAGTTGTCGGATCAGAGAGATTTTGCCGGGTGAAGTGAGGTAATCTCACTTAGGTTTCTGCCAATATATTTTATCTTTGTAACTGGATAGCCGAGAGGGCATCCAGAGTTGTATACAGAACCACTGCTTAATAATAGAAAACCCTAGTGTTGTTGCAACAGTTTTCCCGCATTGGGTTTTTCCGGGGATGTTTGTCCAAAAATAACAGTGTCCCTTGTGTGTTTGTCTCATATCTATTTCAGTTTATGATCTATATGTCAGTGTAGTCTGCAGTAGTGTTTTTCATCACTATTTAAATAATTAAATAACTTGTTGAATGTAAAAACAAGTAGGAGATGATAAACCAATGATTGCAGTACGATTTCTGATGTGTAGATTCAGAAATTTTCACACTATATGAAATGCAAATCCTACAAGCTAGATGAAATGCAGGATCTTGGTTGATTTTAATTAAATGCCTATTCTAAATGTAACCTTGCGCTTAACTGTTTTGGAACTAATCTCTAGAGTAAGTTGTGGGATGGAAGCCAACGAGTAGCAAGAAAAGGTTTGATTAACGATACCTTCCCATGTGTTCCAACCACATGATGCTTCCGGTGTTGCAGAGACTGTGGCTCTAATGACTGCAAGGTCACCGTCCTAACCACTAAAGAGGGTTTAAATTCCTCAAGCTAAATTGAGAAAAACTAAATGCAACCAAGCTTATTCTTGGAGGTAAGTTATTAATGCGACTAGACTTAGGAATGCAATGCAAGATGGATTGCGTGATTATTAAGGTAAGATTGATCAAGTTAAATATGACTTGATATTAAGTTATACCACCAAGGACTTATCAATGAGATTACAATCTTAACCACAAGAACATGTGCCAAATTACTAAGTGCCAAATAGACATCCATAATATACAATTATTCAACAATTATGGGATGTGCTCAAATCCCGTCATAACTTGTTCAATGATTTTTGAAACACTCAGAATAATTTTAACCAATGCTTATCAAGATACCAATGATGATTACCATAAGATTATCAATGCTCCTACTTCAATTAGAAGCTTTCAATATGCCAATAATAAGATATGCTTGATTAGATTTAAAACACTTAGAATCTCAATACCAATGGTCCTTAATGCAAAATGTAAATGACAATTACTAGAGACAATTAGAAACCTTTCAAGATATTCAAATGATGATTCCTCCACAAGACTATTACTTAAAAAATTAGTCTCCTTTATCAAGATAAGAGCTTCAAAAGATATGTCAATATGCCAAGAATTCACAATAACCATAAACCAATGATGCCAAAAGAGGACAAGAGCTACTATACAATGATTCCTTTTGAGATTGGAGTGCTTTAGTGAGTGAAACTATTAGATGTGATCTTATGAAGAATTTATCAAACTCACAACCACAAATGTGTTAGTGCACTTGAAACAATTAGAAACCAACTTGCTCTAAAACCATGAAACAAGAACAATTATGATCTATAGAGCATGAGCAAGGAAATTTCTTATGTTACTTATATCCTAATCATATTCAAATGAGCAATTACTAAACCTTTTAGGACAGCAATGTGTAAATTCCAATTTAGGGCTCTTTTAAGCGTGAAATGAGAAGCATATATTTAACCAAATATGAGAGGCAAGGACTCAAATGAAATTATGAGATCTTAGCCTTCTTAAGATGTGTTTATCAATGTTATATCAAATTTGATTGCACTTACATCAGTCAATAAAATGTGAAACAAAGTTAGCCCAATTCATGCAATTGATTTATCAATGTCTTAGGCAGATTATGGGAGATTTCTATAGCATATTCATGAGTGTTTTATCACTGTTTAGAGATGATAAGACCGTTGTAGAAAACGGTGAACAAGAGAGGGTTAGAGACCAAACCCTTAGGCCCTAGGCCTAGAAGATCACTTGCCCATTTTGCCAAATTTTTCAAACACCTGAAAACTCAAAAATTGAGCCAAATATCTTTCCAAAACACACCAATTATTTAGTCCAGAAATCAAATGCTCAAATCAAAGATGGACGAAGGTAATGAGGCAATGAATGAAGGCTAGGAGAGAGGGGGATAAGGCCTAATAGGCCTGCGGCTAGGGCCTAGAGGCCAAAATGGCCTCACGACAAGCCTTGAAAGGTTGTCGCTAGGCTTGCGGAAGGGCCGAGAGGCCCAAAAGACGCTGCGACCTAAGGCTTAGAGGCCAAAATGGCCTGCAACAGGGGTCACAAGGGGAAAGGGAGGGATAAGGAGGAGGATGAAGAGCAAGGGAGGCTAAATGGAGGGGAGACGGAAGGCTAGAAAGAGGGTTAAGGGCAGGAGGAGGCCCTCTAGAGCCTGCGGTAACGCCACAAGGGGAGGCTGAGGGCCTTAGGCCTTACGGCCAGCCCTACAAGGGCTCAAAAACACCCACGGCAAGTGTTTGAAGGCAGGCCGAGGCTTCTAGGGGACTACAGCTAGGCCTTGGAGGCTAAGGAGGGCTGATGCTAAGGCTAGAAGGGGCCACGCTACGCCAAGGAAGGATGACATTGGCCTAGAGGGCTCAAAAAAATTGAAACCCTTGCAAAAAAACAAATTTGCTTCAGATTTTCAATATTTGCCCAAATTGTCTACGGGGTCTTGGATAGATGGTGATCGGGTGCTCTGTTAAGGCACTCCTTGATTTGAAGTCACCAGTTCAATTCGCCACCCCGATCAGAGTGATATATTGGACATGATGAAGATGTAGTCTTGCCAAGCTTACAAAAAAAAAGATGTTTGCACAAATTACTGCAAAATCTTCAGTAGCTGGTCCTATAAAAATTTTAGAGACTAGACCTTACCCTCAAAGGCCTAGATCTAACTTTAATCCAGCAAATCTTCTTGAATCTCACCTACAAAAATAAATTTACAAGTGCCCAAAACCCCAATATATACAAAAAAAATACAAAATCCCAAAACCCCAAAAACCCTAGCTGCAAAACAAGGGTTAGAAAATAAAATTTATTTACAAAAATTTATTATACAAAAATATATTTACAAAATATACAAGTGTACAATGCTTAGAAATATTTTTGAAGAATAGAAACTTTTTAGACCTTAATAATGACTAGATGTATTTCGAAAGATAAATGTTAAACCACAAGCCTTAGCGAAGTTAAAAAATCACATAAAATATTCAGAATCCAAACATGGTCAGCTTGTGCCCACAGTTCATTAACTTGGAGCCCAAGGGTCAAGGAACCTGCAAACTCTATATATTTTCTCAAGAAGAAATTATTAGAACATACAATGAATCGGATCACCTAAGATAAGCCCAAAACTTACCAATAGAATGTTCCTATCATCTACAAATGAAATAACGATTTAATTAATATTTGAAGCACAATATAGGAATGCACATACCCAGCAGATACCACAAATCAATGAGACAAAGACACCATGAACTGCACCCTAAAGTCTTTTATTATGATGATCAAAATGTTCCCAGCAGAACAGTGGCTTTGTACCAGCTTTTACAAAGTTACATCAGATTAGAAGTCAAGATCAAGATGAAAATAGAAGCAAAATGGCTTCTATTTATAGAGAAATTCCTCCAAGTGGAAAACAACAACTAGTTGGCTTGATCCCCGTTAAAATAATCTCGATAATCGATAAATCTTTGATGATCTTTTAATCGTTGTCGTCAAAGATTTTATTTTTGAGGAATTTTCGAATTTCTCATTAAAACCATTTGTTGTTAGCTCAAAAATTATTATTTTGAGCTAATTTCCTCAAAAAATTGACTTTGACTTAACCACCAAGGTCCAAGGGTCCGATTTTTCTTGAAATATCGGATATTCCCTTGGTGGGGGACCTCCAAAAATTCATTTATTTTAGACCCACGAATTTTTCCACTTGGAGAATTTAATTTCTCTAACATTTTAAATTTTGACTCAAATTTATTAATTTTTTGAATTAAGATTTTATTTTAATTTTGCTAGAAAAAATAATTAAATGACACATGAGAGGCTCAATTCTTTTTCCACCTCAAATATTTTAGCCATGGTGTCTAAGTATGAGTGACCATGCACTAAAATATTTTTTACATAAGATTTTACAAATTCAGCCCTCAAAGGGGGAATACCCATTTGTTATAGACCCTCAAAATACATACCCAATTCTACGACATAATATGATCTAGTAGACCAAGTGATATGTAATAAAATAATTTAGTCAAATAGCTTAAATTATTCTCAAATCACTTTTACAAAAGACTCGACTAAAACGCTAGGACTCACTAAAACTTCGACAATAAATTCCACCCTAGCTTTGGGGTGAGGTTGGAGGGAAAAACTTTGTCGATCATCCGTGTTTAGAAACACAGACGAATCATTGAGAGAAAAAACCTTCTAGGATGAAATTCGTCGCCAAAATAATAGGCTTACCTAGGTTGTTACATAAATACATGGTCCTACTCGCATCATTGCATCATTTACATTAGAAACTTGCATAATGGGTTTACAATGACATAAGAATTGCTAGTTGATGATTTTGAACTTTGAAAAAATTCCTTCAAGCTTCGGGATCTTGCTTCCTTGGAATGTTGAAAAATGGGTGCACCGTGCAACATCTGGCTTCATATGGGGATATGTTGCTTCCATGAAGTAATGTAAGAATCCAAAATCCTGTATCCAAGAAAATATAAGTCCATCAAATAGATATCCATTTAAAATCGAAATCATCATGCATACATAGAATATCTGCTGGAATAGAAAAATCTACTCTAACACACTGAAATGGACAAAACATATAATTTAAATGCGTGAATAAAACTGACTAATGACATAAATAAATAAAAAAGTAGGGTTACAGATACTATACAAAGATGCCCCATCGCATGAGATGTCTTCAACACAAGTGCGTGCTGAGCATCTGCCGACTTTTCGGCAAATTTGTGGGTTGCTTCTCGAATGTGCAACGCTGAATTATGGAGAGACTAGGATTCTGACTTATCTGACCTGTTAGCACTCAAGGAAACTCTCCTAAGTTGTAGCTCGGAGATGCCTAGTAACATATAAATCTTCAATATTGTTCCCTGAACTATTGAAATGGATTGGGGTTTGGATCAAATCAGATGACTGTTTCAACTCTGTTTTCACTCAAGACATGCATGAACACCCTCAGCTTGACAAGGCTTTCGACCACTAATGCTCAATAGTTTATAGATTCAATGAATAGATGGAGAATCCTGACTTTACTAGTAGATAGATACATAAACACAAATGAATGGCTAGCTACAGAAAGTAAATGAAGCTTACAAATCTAATTTATCAACGCAGAGATAAGATGACAGTTATCTAGCATTCGACACAAAAGAAAACATGAATAACCTATTCAAGTGCAAACTTAGAACAGAGAAGAAGATGGCGATTGAACATGTAACAACAAAAGAAGCTTGTATTACTGGAATGAAGATGAGACGCTAGGAGGAACAGAGTATCCACAGTGTCCAAAAGTTGAACCCTTATTCCTTCGAACTTTCAGCCATTTATAGGCTTTTTACAATACTCTCGAACTCACTGAGGCTCGAGATGTCTTAATATGTCCCCTCTGTCTTCTAACTACTTGATGCCATAACTAGACAAACATGAGCTCAGAGAGCTCTGTTTCTAACAAACACAGTAATCAAATTCTGGTAATTTCGCCACGCTGTCAGGTGGTTCACTCGTGCCAGTGCATTCCATGATCATTTCTGTTGGTTCGGCTGCATCGTGCTGTTGTTTTTTTTTCCTTTCGGCCATGCATTCTGTTATTTCAGTTCAACTGTCCGACTGTCAAAAACACTAACAAAACCAACAAATTTCCTCCCTAGGTAATTGGTGGGAAGTGGGGTACAGGGGTCGTTGGATGGGAAGGAATGGGCGTAGGAGATCAATCGCCAGAGGCTTGAAGTTGTGGCGAGAGCGGAATATGGTTTATATCGGACAGTCATCGGGCGGTAAGTGGTAAAGGTCACAGCGGGTGAGCGTAAATCGTTAGTCGAACGAAGTGTGGACTGTCAGATCAGTGGGAAGATCGACGGCGGGGATTGAAGAATGGAGAGCGCAGCGAAAAGGAGATGAACTGAGACAAGACCTGCCGATATTTATGAGCGCGGGTGTATAATTTTTTAAGTCCGACGTATGGCCAAAGCGGAGCAAGAGGAGACGTGGACCATCGAAGCTAAAACAAGGGACATTTCCATTAAAATAGCAGCAATGCACCTCAGGGCTAACACTGGCTCTTTTTGGGGATGAAAGCCTCCCTGTGAGGTTTCAAGAACTGCAGACTACTGCCTTTCAAATAACAACCAAAACAAACTTATCTGCTAGTGTTCCATTGAGCATGGAGTTTATTTACATAGAAAACAAAAACTGAAAAATCCTTTTACAATATTAAGGCCTTAAAGCCTCATATGAAGTAAAGTTTCAAAAACCGCCCATTGAATGGGCCATCAAAATTGTTCATCTGAACTTGAGCATTGACAAACGTTCCCATCCTTAAGGCATCAAATTTACCATGGTTGCCCTTCTTTTCCTTCAATGCATCCCATTTGAGAACCCAGTCAACGACCTGAAAACTGTCCATTTTTTCCTTTCTATTAAAGGTTTCTTTGATCTTCTTCTGATGAATTCTTGACTTCTCAACCAGCTGTTCTATGATCTGTTGTAATTCAACCAAGTTACTCATTCTCCTTGCCATGTCGTTCTTTTCATCTTGTTCTTCTTGCAAGAATTTGGCCACAAGGAGAATTAGATGGATAGGAAAAACAACATCAGCGCCATAAACCAGCTTAAATGGAGAATTTCCTATGGACTTCTTGTTGGTAACTCTATCAGCCCACAGTGCAAACTTCAACTTGGAATCCCAATTCTTTTTGTTGTCCTCCAGCAGTGTTTTGAGTATCCTTACAAGACTCTTGTTAGATGATTCTGAGAGGCCATTGCCTTGAGGATAATATGAGGTAGAATGCACCAATTGAATGCCCATGGATTCACACATGTCCACCAATTCTTCTGCTCTAAAAGTTGCTGCATTATCAGTGACTAGTTTGGTTGGGCAACCAAATTTAGTGAAAATATTCTCATTCAAGAACTTTATGATAACTTGATGATTAACATTTTTAGTGGGTATAGCCTCAATCCATTTGGTGAAATAATCAATGGCTACCAAGATCCATTTGTGATGGCCACTGGAATGTGGATTCATCTCACCTCGTGTACTATCTTCAAGGGCAGAGATTTTAGTTGTTGTCTTCCTGCAAACCTCTGACATTTGTCACAAGACTTCACAAAAGAAAACACATCAGAGAACAAAGTAGGCCAATAATACCTAGCTCTCAGGATCTTGTGGGCTGTGGTTTTCCAATAATGATGCCCTCCACAGATGCTAGAATGGAACTAGTGCATGACTTCCACAGATTGTCCTTTGTCTAGACATCTCAAGAGGATCCCTAATGGGTCTTTCCAATAAAGTAGGTTTTTATTAATGCAAAATTTGGCTGATCTGAGCTTAATGGCCCGGGCTTGACTTGAGTTATGCCCTGGAGGGACTTCTAGCTTCTGCAAAAAATGAACTATACTGGAATACCATTCACAGGTGGCTAGATTTTCAGCCAAAGACTGGTTTTACTCTTGCTCTTTTGCTGCTTCCTCTGTCCGCTCACCACCTGAATTTGAACCCATGCAATTGATGTCTAACAAACTGCAATTTTCCTCAACCATAAGCTTAGCTAAGCCCTGGCCTTTGACAAGCTTGGTGGGCTTCACCTCTCTGTTGAACTCTATGAATTTTGCAATCCATTTTGCTCTTTTTCCATCAATATCTGGCTGAGTTAAGACATCTTTTACTGAGGCTGAAGGTACATACGCGACCACTTTGGAATGCAGAATATAAATTCTGAATGCCTTTAAAGATTTTATGACAGCATAAGCTTGTTTTTCAATAAGGCCATACCTCAGTTCAGCATCCCTTGGAGTTTTGTTAAAAAAGACCACAGGGTGCTCTACACTTTCATCATTTTTCTACAATAGAACTGCTGCAAGTGTATCATAAGAGGCAAAAGAGAAGATATAAAACTCCCTGGTATAATCTGGACTGATTAGAGTGGGAGCTTCCATGATAGCTTGTTTGATGGCTTCAAAAGAGCTTCTTGCACCATCTGTCCATTTTATTTATGATCCTTTCCTTAGCATGGAAGTGATGTGTTTCCCTAGCTCTGCAAAGTTTGGAATAAACCTCCTGACAAAGTTAATCTTACCCAGGAAAGATTGAATGTCCCTTTTTGACCTTGGGATGGACAATGTCTGAATTGCTTGAACTCTTGCTGGATCGATCTTCACAACTTCAGAAGAAACAATGTGTCCTAGAAGTTTGCCTTCTTCTAGAGAAAACTGTGACTTCTTTGGGTTCACCAAAATTCCAAACTGTCTGCACTTTAGAAACACCTTCTTCAAACGCTGCACATGGTCCTTGTGACTATTGGAAAAAACTGTTATGTCATCAAGGTAAATAAGGACAAACGTGTCCTCTCCCACAAAGGCTATGTCCATGGCCCTCTAAAAAGTAGCCCCAGCATTCATCAGTCCAAAAGGCATCTTGGAGTACATGAAAGTGCCCCAAGGAGTAGTGAAGGCGGTCTTTTCCTGGTCTTTTAGATGTACAGCAATTTGATTGTAACCTGAAAATCCATCTAAGAAAGACATGACTCTAGCCCCTAAAAATTTTTGTAGCAAGTGTTCCATCTTAGGCAGGGGGTGGTTGTCTTTTTTAGAGCATCTATTCAGATTCTTGAAGTCAACACAAACCCTGATTTCTCCATTCTTCTTTCTTACTACCACAAGGTTAGCTATTCACTTTGAATACCTTAGGGGAACTATGATCTTGGCATCCAACAACTTCTTGATTTCCTTTTCAATCAAAGGCAATAAGAGAGGGCTGATAGGTCTTAATTTCTGCCAATGTTTTAAGACTCCGACTCCGAAACGGTAATGACTCGGCCGGCTCGTTTTCAATGACTCGGTCGTTGTAAAAAATACATTAAATA
>APFE031131201.1:105498-120929 GCA_000404065.3 Pinus taeda
TCAATCTCTGGATCATCATCATCATCAGAGTCAAAGCCCCCTGCCCATGGCTCCTCCTCATCATCATCATCTCCAACTGCAACTGTAGAAGTGGTACCACTAGCAGGCTATGCAACTGCAGTAGATGCACGCTGAGATAGAGTAGCTATGCGGCTGCGCTTCTGTCGTGGCTCAAGCTGAGAAGAGGAAGCACCTACAACTGGAGTCCTTGCTGGCTGTGAGACTGAGGTCATGGTAGGAGGATCAAATTTGAGAACATTAATGAAAAAAATGCAGCAATTGAAAAACTGCTTTCAGGGGTTGGTCTTTTACAATTAGTTTGATCTTGGCATTGAAAAGGATCAACAAAAGTATTTATATGGGAATACAGTCGTAATAACAAGGAAAAGTCCCCCAAAGCATTGGATTTACTGATGCAAAATACTTGTACATACTACAGAGAATATTGGTGCACTATATATGTTGTTTAACGTGATAAAGCTGTTCTATATGTTTGGCCGTATTGAACTTACTGAATTTGTGTATCCATTGACATGAGGGTATATTGAACTTACTAAATATGTGTATCCATATTCGTGAAAATCCATCATAAGATCTGCATTATTGAGAATGTATTCTTATATAGAAAGTACTGAACATAAAGAATATTTACATTCAGTCCATCCAAAAGAATGCTCACTGTGATTTTTGAGAATGCTGAATGAAATTTGTTTATTATAAGGTATCTTCTGTGATTATCCTTTCATTGCAGCATGTGAGGTATATTGTGATATCTCGTAGACTCTTTATTGCTACCCGGCCGTTTTTATGCAGACCCGGCCATTTCGGCCGAGTCATTAAGTGACTCGGCCGAGTCATTGCTGACTCGGCCGACCGAACCGGGTTGAAGACCGTTTCATTACCCAGGCTATTGACCCGGACCAACTCGGCCGGGTTGGTGCTGACCCGGTCGGTTCGTAAAACACTGATTTCTGCTTAAAAGGGATGGTGTTCTTCTCCAGTGGAATCTTATGCTGGATGATGTTGGTGTCATAGGTCTTAAGATCACTATACTCCCAAGCAAAAATATTAGCAAATTGTTTTATTAGGGTGCAATACTCAGAACTTTGGGCAGAAGACAAGTGAGTGGACAGATTTATGTACTTTAGATGCGCTGGACTCCCTACATTATGTCTATGAACTGTAGACTCATCTTCCTTTTTGGCAGGGTTATAAGGTACATCATTATGATCAAACAGCTTCTCTAGGGGCACCAATCCTTTGGGTATATGGTTACTAGGCAGCTAAACAATGCTATCCTGACCAATCTCGGCCTTTAGCTTGGACTGGTTGCATTCTTCAATGGTTTTGTTTTCTTGGTCAATGTGCATTTCAGAAAATTCATCAATGACTTGTAAAAACCTATTAATTTCATCATCATCATAAAAAACTTTCCAGTATTTGACATTGTTAGGCAGAGATGGTCTATATTTCACCTGAACTTCATAAGTCAATTTAGGAGGCAAAGGAGGAATCAACAAGGGAATCAACAAGTTGGTTCTTCATTCTAGGGATGTAAGAAATGTTGAAACTATTAAAAGAACCCGTGAGCTTCCATACCTCATCTCTCTATGCTTTCAGCCTTGGATGCTTTGCTTGGAAAGTTTTGTTCACCTGTTGAATGATAAGGTCTTAATCTCCAAACACCTTCAGAGCTTTGATGCCCATTTCTTTATCAGCATTTAAGCCCAATATCAAGTCTTCGTACTCTGCTATGTTATTTATGACCTAAAAAGTTAACTTGAAAGATAAATGAATGCATTCTTGTGTGGGGGACACAAGGACTACACCTGCCCCTGCAGCTTCCTTAGAGCAAGCTCCATCAAAGAACATGTCCCATATTTGTGGGCCTTCTTCCTCTGTGATCTCGCAAATTGGTTTCCTAAGTTGCATGGAGGCCAACTGGGATTTTTCAATCTGAAGAATACAGGCTCCAAAATCAGTGTTGACAGCATAGATGGGATGATTAGTGGGAATCCTTTCATCACTGATGATATAAGCCAACTGAGCTTCTCTGTATAACCTCCTACTCTCACCTCCAAAAACTGGGACAGTAGCATAGAACAGATCATTTTGCAATGTTCCACCTAATCTCTTGATCCAACCTCTAGAAAGCAACATGCCAAACTTGGGGGGTACATCTGCTACCACAATATCCATCATCATGCTCTTCATGGGCAGCTGAGAAAAGGTGATGGCTAGGTCTTTGATTAATCCCAAACATTTCACTTTTCTAGAGTCAAAAGGAAACAGGTCATGATAAGTCTTGGTAATGTCAAGACCCAACTCATCCATCACAGCCTTGGGCATTAGATTATGGCTGGCTCCTGTGTCCAGAAGGCCGTTGTGAAAGATTTTGTCATGAATAGTCAAAAAGACATAGAATGATGGGAAGTTGTCAACACAATTTTCAATCATTGGGCTGAGAACAACAGCTGGTTTGTTGTCTTGCAGATTTACATAGTCAGTGGAGGCTTGGATGTCTTTAGGCTTAAGGGCCTCGAGGATAGATCTCTTGAAGGACTCATTCTTCACTAGTTCAATCAGAGGTATAGGTATGCTTAGCTTCTGAATTTCTGATTCAAAACTGAGAGGAGAAGGAGACTTGTCAAGGCCTCTTACCTCGTGAGTTGGAGCTTTGAGGATGACGGGATCAACTGTTGGTTGTTTCTGCTTATTAGCTTGTTGTATTGCAAGGACGACAGCTCTCTGAACAAGAGTTTCCTTGGCATTATTCATCTTCGACCTCAGATCATATCTGTGTTGATCATCAGTTTTCAGAACAGCTCCACCATCCCACTCTTGGTTAATCTGGTCAATGAATAATGACTTTTCATAGGCAGCTGAGGTCAAAAAGGAGGCACTGCCTTTGTCTTCCAGAAAATGGATCTCATCATCTTCTTCAAATTGTTCTTCTTCCATGACTACATTCTAGAAAGGGGTCTTCACCCTTTGGTCTTCATTGGCATCTTTGCTTCTTTGCAGAATCTGCAACTGCTCATTAGCTCTTCTATATGGATTTGGATTTCTAGGAGCAAAGGTAATAGGAACTCTTCCTTTCCCAAGGTGTTTCTCAACCTTTAATTTGGAGATTTCAGAGGCTAATGACTATCATCTTGGTCATTTTATCTATATTGGGATCTGAAGATGATGAAGATTCGCCCCTCTGTCTCCTTCTATCAACATTCCCCTTGAGATTCTCTGTAGTCATGATGTTTGATTCTACTTCCAAGGCTGCATCCTACATATCAGCGAAGGTAGCACATCGTCTCTCCCTCAACAATAGACAAAAGTAAAAATCAAAGGCACTGGCATAGGTGAGTTTAGCAGAGGTAGTGGTGGGTTTTACTTCAGCTAGTATCTTGTTGTACATGCGGTTAAACCTCTTATTAAAATCAGACAACAACTCACTATTTTCCCTCTTTAAGTTCCCAAACTTGGTGTGGTAGTAGAGTAGATCTTTCTTATCCCACCAATGCTTTAGGAATGCATCATCTAAAGCCTCAATATCTGCTATAGACCTTGGGGTCAATTCTCTGAACCATTTTCTAGCCTCTCCATCTAGACTTTGGACAAAGACTCTCATCCATACATCATCTTCACTAATGTCCAGATTATCAGCATAGCTATAGAATGATTCAAGATGTTCCTCAGTTGTAACACCTTCATCTAGAGAACTTAGGCATATACTTCTGATATTCTCCAGTAGGCATGGCATTCAAAGGAGTGGGCAGTACTAGAGGTCCATACCTAGCAGCTATAATTCTTTCCATTTTGGTAGGTGCTGCCATAGCTGTGGTGGCTATAAGGGTACTGGAAGTCTGAATGACAGAGGGTTGAGGAGTGACTGATAGGACTAAAGGAGTATGATGGATAGGAGGAGAGGCTTCCTTTGGACTTACAACGAAAGGAGAACCTAAAGAATAAGGAGCTCTATGAATCTCTGAGATTTTTTCTTCACTGCTAGTATTAGATGCTATACTCTCAACATGTATTTGTTCTATTACAGGATTTTCTTGAAGAGATATAGAATACTGTTTAGAGCTACCTAAACTTGATGCTCCTTTCTGCAACGCCTTTCTTTCTTTGACGATTTTTTCAGGGTCAGGTACTGGGTCAGCTCGAGGCCTCTGAGGATTTCTTTGAGTATGCCTCACAAACTGTGTCAGAACTATGAAGTGGAGTCACCAAGAGGTTCATCCTCCAGTAGAGTCGCCAGATAGATGACTACAACCCAAGTAGAGTTCAGAATTTGTCTATCATCAATGTTGGATCTGTGTCGTCCCCTAGGGAAGTTGAGCTTCAGTCTCCTCTCCCCGACAATGGCGCCAATTATGTTAGCACTCCAGGAAACTCTCCTAGGTTGTAGCTCGGAGATGCCTGGTAACATAGAAATCTTCAATATCGTTCTCTGAACTATTGGAATGGATTAGGGTTTGGATAAAGTCAGATAACTGTTTCAACTCTATTTTCACTCAAGACATGCATGAACACCCTCAGCGTGACAAGGCTTTCAACCACTAATGCTCAATAGTTTATAAATTCAATGAATAGATGGAGAATCCTGACTGTACTAGCAGATACATACATAAACACATATGAATGGCTAGTTATAGAAAGTAAATGAAGCTTACAAATCTAATTTATCAATGCAGAGATAAGATGACAGTTATCTGGCATTCGACACAGAAGAAAACATGAATAACCTATTCAAGTGCAAGCTTAGAACAGAGAAGAAGATGGCGATTGAACATGTAACAGCAAAAGAAGCTTGTATTACTGGAATAAAGATGAGACGCTAGGAGGAACAGAGTATCCACAGTCTCCAAAAGTTGAACCCTTATTCCTTCGAACTTTCGGCCATTATAAGCTTTTTACAATACTCTCGAACGCACTGAGGCTCGAGATGTCTTAATCTGTCCCCTCTTTCTTCTAACTACTTGATGGCATAACTAGACGAACATGAGCTCAGACAGCTCTGTTTCTAACAAACATGGTAATCAAATTTTGGTAATTTCATCGCGTTGTCAGGTGGTTCACTCGTGCTAGCGTGTTCCATGATCATTTCTGTTGGCTCGGATGCATCGTGCTATTGTTTTTTTCCTTTCAGCCATGCATTTTGTTATTTCAGTTCAACTGTCCGACTATCAAAAACACTGACAAAGCCAGCAAATTTCCTCCCCGGGTAACTGGTGGGAAGTGGGGTACGGGAGCTGTTGGATTGGAAGGAATGGGCAGAGGAGATCAATCGTTGGAGGCTTGAAGTCGTGGCAGGGGCAGAATATGGTTTATATCAGACAGTCATCGGGCGGTAAGTGGTAAAGGTCGGAGCAGGTGAGCGTAAATCGTTAGTCGGATGAAGTGTGGACCGTCATATCAGTGGGAAGATCGACGGTGGGGATCGAAGAATGGAGAGCGCAGCGAAAAGGAGATGAATCGAGGGCAGACCTACCGATATTTATGAGCGCGGGTGTATAATTTTTTAAGTCCGGCTTATGGCCAAAGTGGAGCAAGAGGAGACGTGAACCATCAGAGCTAAAACAAGGGACATTTCTGTTAAAATAGCAACAGTGCACCTCAGGGCTAACATGACCAACATGTTGTTCCTGGCTACTAGGTATAACAGACCTCTTCTCTCTTTTACCCTTTATTATCAGTGGGTTGTGATGATAATAATGTGACCAATGTAGACCTTTTGTCTTGATGTTCAATTTTGTTTTGAATATACTCTGTCAAAGGTGACACATAAGTACCACAAGCATTGTAATTAACCTAATAGTTCTCAATTTATTTTCCAACCACAGTACTTTTTGTCAAACTGCTTTCAACAGGACAAGTGATCTCTTTGCAACATGACAGGAATTGTCCGGTGAATTAGGAAGCTTACATTTTGTTGCGAGTTTCTTTGTTTCTTTCATTATCTGACTTGTGTTGAAATTCCTCTACTTTGTTCAGTCGATCATGAATGGCAGTCATCTGGTTAGAATGATCAACTTTCATGGCAATGATTTCTTTGGCATGATTTCGTTCCATGTTTTTTTGAATCCTCAATCTTTCTTGCTTAAATTCCATCTTATCCTTTTCTCTAGGGCTATCATTTCCATCTCATGACTTATTTGCATGTCTTGAATCATTTGAGTCAGATCTCTGATAATTTTATCTTCTATTTTGACCTTTACATATTTATCTTTAAAGGCACTGATGAGAGCTTGCAATGAATTGAAAGAATTATCAGGGTTGTCATGAAACCAATCCAATGCATCATCTTCTAATGAAAGGACAAATAGTTTCATTCTAACATCTTCATGATTGTATGCAGTTGCATGAGTGTGTCTTTGTAGGAAAGTGTTGAACTTATTTATATGAGCTTCGGCATTGACCGCATTGTTCCCCTGGAATTTTGGAAGCTTGTTCATAGCAGAATCATCTTGAAGATCGTGAGGATACCCATGGATGTTGGCAAAGCTGCAACTCCCGTAATAATCCATGAATTCTTGATTGGGATTAATGAAAAGCAAATGGATATCAGAGGGAGTTTTTTGTCTGAGAAAATTGAATGCTTACTAGAATGTAATAGTAAGCTTTTGTAAATAAATGAATGAATAAGTGGAGTCTCCACCCAAACAGGACCAAGTGCTAAAGGTGCAGATAAAAGAGATGAAAGGATTAGTGAGATGACAAAAGATAAGGTGATGGAAAGATGAAGAAATATCAATGACGCCAAAGAATGTGCCAATTGACAGGCTAATGAAATAATGAAATATGAAAAATTAAGAAGATGTCATTGAAGTGCCGAGAACAAGAAAAACTTGTCCCCGGCAACGGCGCCAAAAAAATGTTGTCGCTCAGACTGTACAAGCACTGTGACAACGACTCAGGTTGAGGGTTGTGACTCTGATCCCCGACCTCTTCATTTTAACTGTCTCCCAACAACAGGCCATGGGGGGTAGTCCCCATGGAAATGTAAAGATGAAAGACAAGCTGGCAACCAACAAGTCCGGGTGACACGATTAAGTGGCCTAGCTACTTGGTTAATTTTAGCAAGGTTAAAAGATTAGATTAGATTGAATTGTAAGACCGGTGCCTTATGGAGTCAACTTCTTGCTTATAACCAATTAAAAGCCAAGTAATCGGATGGGAAATCATTGCTTGGATGAATGACTATCCTATATGAAGTGCAAATCCTACAAGCTAGATGAAATGCAGAATCTTGGTTGATTTTAATTCAATGTCTATTCTAAATGTAACCTTACTCTCGACTGTTTTGGAATTAGACTCTAGAGTAAGTTGTGGGATGGAATCCAATAGGAAACAAGCAAAGGCTCGATTAACGATACCTCCCCCTGTGTTCCAACCACCCAATGCCTCCGGTGCTGCAAATACTTGGCTCTGATGATTGCAAAGTCACTGTGTTAACCACTAAAGAGGGTCTAAATTCCTCAAGCTAAATTAAGAAAGGGTGGCCCTAAATATCTATCAACCATGCTTATGCTTGGAGGTAAGTTATTAATGCAATTAGACTTAGAATGCAATGTGAGATGGATCAAGTGATTCTTAAGGTAAGATTGTTCAAGTTAAATATGACATGATCTTAATTTATACCACCAAGTACTTATCAATGAGATTACAATCTTAACCACAAGAACATGTGCCAAGTTACTAAGTGCCAAATAGACATCCATAATATACAATTATTCAACAATTATGGGATGTGGTCAAATACCGTAATAACTTGTTCAATGATTATTGAAGCACTTAAAATAATTTTAAGCAATGCTTATCAAGATACCAATGATGATTACCATAAGATTATCAATGCTCCTACTTCAATTAGAAGCTTTCAAGATGCCAATAATAGGATATGCTTGATTAGATTTAAAACTCTTATAATCTCAATACCAATGATCCTTAACGCAAGATGCCAATGACAATTACTAGAGACAATTAGAAACCTTTCAAGCTATTCAAATGATGATTCCTCAACAAGACTATTACTTCAACAATTAGTCTCCTTTATCAAGATAAGAGCTTCTCAAGATATGCCACTATGCCAAGGATTCATAGTAACCATAAACCAATGATGCCAAAAGAGGCCAAGAGATATTATCCAATGATTCCTTTTGAGATTGGAGTGTTTTGGTGAGTGAAACTATTAGATGTGATCTTATGAAGAATTTATCAAACTCACAACCACAAATGTGTTAGCGCACTTGAAAATATTAGAAACCAACAATTATGAACAATCGAGAATGAGCAAGGAAAGTCCTTATGCTACTTATATCCTAATCACATTCAAATGAGTAATTACTAAACATTTTAGGACAACAATGTGTAAATTCCAATTTAGAGCTCTTTTAAGTGTGAAATGAGAAGCATATACGTAACCAAATATGAGAGACAAGGACTCAAATGAAATTATGAGATCTTAGCCTTCTTAAGATGTGTTTATCAATGTTATATCAAATCTGATTGCACTTATGATAGTCAATAAAATGTGAAACAAAGTTAGCCCAATTCATGAAATTAATTTATCAATGTGGGCAAATTATGAGAGATTTCTAGAGCATATTCATTAGTGCTTTATCATTGTTTAGAGATGATAAGACCATTGTAGCAAACTGTGAACAAGAGAGGGTTAGCGACCAAACCCTTAGGCCCTACGCCTAGAAGAACATTTTCCCAACTTACCAAATTTTTCCAACACCAGAAAACACAAAACTTGAGCCAAATATCTCTGCAAAACACACCAATTACTCAATCCATAAATCAAATGCTCAAATCAGAGATGGACGAAGGAAATGAGGCAATGAATGAAGGCTAGGAGAGAGGGGATAATGCCTAATAGGCATGCGGCTAGGGCTTAGAGGCCAAAATGGTCTCACGACAAGCCTCTGAAAGACTACCGCTAGGCTTGCTGAAGGGTCGAGAGGCCCAAAAGAGGTTGTGACCTAGGGATTAGAGGCCAAAATGGCCTGCAGCAGGGGTCACAAGGGGAAATGGAGGGATAAGGTGGAGGACAGAGGGCAAGGTAGGGGAGACGGAGGCCTGGAAGGAGGGTTGAGGGCAAGAGGAGGCCCTCAAGAGCCTACAACAAGGTCACAAGGGGAGTCTGAGGGCCTTAGGCCTTACAGCCAGCGCTACAAGGGCTCAAAAACCCCCATGACAAGGGTTTGAAGGCAAGCCAAGGCCTCTAGGGGCCTGCGGCTAGGCCTTGGAGGCTAAGGACGGCTGACGTGGAGGCTAGAAGGGGCCACGCTAGGCCAAGGAAGGATGACACTAGGCCTAGAGGCCTTAGAAAGATTGAAACCCTCACCAAAAAATTAAATTTGCTTCATATTTTCAATATTTACCCAAATTACTACAAAATATTCAATCGCTGGCCCTACAAAATTTTTAGACACTAGATCTTACCCTCAAGGGCCTAGATCTAGCTCTAATCTAGCAAATCTTCTTGAATCTCACCTACACAAATAAATTTACAAGTGCCCAAAACCCCAATATATACAAAAAAATTCAAAATCCCAAAACCCCAACTGCAAAACAAGGGGTAGAAAATAAAATTTATTTACAAAATATACAAGTGTACAATGCTTAGAAGATTTTTGAAGAACAGAAATTTTTTAGACCTTGATAATGGCTAGATGTATTTCAAAAGATAAATGTTAAACCACAGTCTTAGAGAAGTTAGAAAATAATATGAAATATTCAAAATATAAACGTGGTCAGCCTATGTCCACAGTTCGTGAACTTGGAGCCCAAGTGCTAGAGAATCTGCAAACTCTATATATTTTCTCAAGAAGAAATCGTTAGAACATACAATGAATCGGGTCACCTAAGATGATCCCACAACTTACCAATAGAACGTTCCTATCATTTACAAATGAAATAACGATTTAATTAATTTTTGAAACACAATATAGGAGTGCACATAACTAACACATACCACAAATCAGTGAGACAAAGACACCATGAACTGCACCCCAAAGTCTTTTATTATGATGATCAAGACGTTCCCAGTTGAACAATGGCTTTACACCATATTTTACAAAGTTACATCAGATCAAGATGAAAATAGAAGCAAAATGTCTTCTATTTATAGAGAAATTCCTCCAAGTGGGTCAAAATAATCTCGGTCGTCATTTAATATTTGATGATCTTTTAATTTATGTCGTCGAAAATATTTATTTTTGAGGAATTTTCGAATCTCATTAAACCATTTTTTATTAGCTCAAAAATATTTTTTTTGAGCTAATTTTCTCAAAAACTGCACTTTTACTTAACCACCAGGGTCCAAGGGTCCAATTTTTCTTGAAATATCCAATATTCCCTTGGTGGGGGACCTCCAAAAATTAATTTGTTTTAGACCCACGATTTTTCCACTTGAAGAATTTAATTTTTCTAACGTTTTAAATTTTGACTCAAATTAATTAATTTTTTGGCTTGGGATTAAATTTTAATTTTGCCAGAAAAATTAATAAATTGACACATGAGAGAATCAATTATTTTTCCACCCTCAAATATTTTAGCCATGGTGTCTAACTATGAGGGGCCATGCACTAATATATTTTTTAATTAAGATATTGCAAATTCAACCCTCAAAGGGGGTATACCAGTTTATTATAGACCCTCAAAATACATACCCAATTTTGCAACACAATATGATCTAGTAGACCAAGTGATCTGCAATAAAATAATTTATCCAAATAGATTACATTATTCCCAAATCACTTTTACAAAAGAATCCACTGAAACACTAGGACTCACCTAAGACTTCAACGATAAATTTCACCCTAGCTTTGGGGTAAGGTTGGAGGGAAAAACTCTGTTGATCATCCGTGTTTAGAAACACAGGCGAATCAATGAGACAAAAAACCTCCTAGGATGAAATTAGTCGCCAAAATAATAGGCTTACCTAGGTTGTTACATAAATACATGGCCCTACTAGCATCATTTACATTACAGACTAGCACAATGGGTTTACAATGATATAAGTATTTTTGGTTGATGATTCTAAACTTTGAAAAAAATCCTTTAAGCTTTTGGATCCTGCTTCCTTGGAAGATTGAAAAAATTGGTGCAACAGAACCCTATTAGGTGGTTTCAACCTCTAAGGGAGTAACAAGTCCATGGTACATCCATCAAATGGCAGATGCCATGTGAAATAATGATGGAACGAAATGGGGGCAAAAAGGAAGACTCCAAGCCACATGCCATGGTACAAGGGTAGCTATGATGAAGGAGGCCCACACATTGAGTGTATGAATGTAGGAAGGAGAAATCGCGGTACATGAGTTACCCTAACCTTTGTTTTTCTACCCTTCTTCATATGTCTTTTTCCTTTTATTATTTTTTCTTTATTTTACTGCTTAGGGCTCAAAGGGATGAGAGCATGATGTGTAAGATATAGTAGTGAATACCCCCTCAAGGTGGAGCAGTTTATTGCCCACCAAGGGTTGGGACAATCATGGGTTATGTTGTCGCCCAAATTGTACAAGCAAGATGCGACAACACTCAGGATTGGAGTTGTCACTCTGATCCCTGCCCTCTCTGTTCTTGTTGTCTTCCTATAGCGGGCTTATGGGGGTTAATCCCTATGAAATGTGAAGATGGAAAAACTCGTCAACAACCAACAAGTCCAGGAGACACAACTGAATGGCCTAGCAACTTGGTTAATTTAGCAAGTTTAATGATTAGATTAAATTATATTGAAAGACCAGTGTTTTAATGGAGTCAAACACTTGCTTTAAATGAATTATCTACCAAGCCACCGAATGAAGAATTGTTGCTTTAGGATGTTCCACTATCCTATATGAAATGCAACACCTAAAATCTAAGTGAAGTGCAGAATCTTGATTTATTTAAATTAGATGCCTACTTAGATGAATATTTCCTCAAAACTATTATGAAGCTAGCCTTTAAAGTAAGTTGTGGAGAGAAACCAAGGGGAAGCAAGCTATGGCTTGATTAACGATCCCTCCCCTTGAGTTCTAACCACCCAATGCCTTCGGCGCTACAGAGATTGTGACCCTGACAACTGCAAGGTCACCGTGTTAACCACTAAAGAGAGTCTAAGCTTGACATGTTGGGTGAGAAAGGTGGTCTTATCTCTCTATCAACCAAGCTTATGCTTGGAGGTAAGTTAGTTAATGCAAAAACTAGTCCTAAAATGCAAGTGCAAGTGTTAATTTTAGGCAACAATTCCATGCCTTAGAGCAATTTTAATTCAATTTCTTTATGAGCCCAATATCAATTTCAGTTTAGCAATCACATAAACATGTACATAGAATGTTGATAGAACACAAACATAAATAATAGAAGACAAGCCAAGACAAGAGGACATGAGATGTGGCACTAGCCAAGGACAAACCCCAATGTGGGGAAACCCTTGATCAAATCTTATTTTAGTTTTCAATAGTTCAGCAGAGAGAGATAGTACAATTTACAAATTGTGATAATTTATAACAGCAACAAAAGAGCCCTAACCAGAAAAGTCAACGTGGGTCAACAGGGCAAATTTGACCCTCAACAATTCAGTCAACTTCGGCCTCCAAAAAGCAAGGTGAAACAGCCCTCAAAACAGTCAAATTCAGCCCAGTCAAAGTCTAGTCAAACAATCCACCTGCGGTCAGCCCTAACCACAGACAACGTTGGTCAACTAGCGAATGGATTGTCGTGATTTATGTGCCCATAAATGCGGCCTGCCCAAACAGAGATAGCCCTCACAAAAACGCAGTCAAAGGTGGTCAATGCAGTTAAAACAACAATCTGGAAATTCGGTCAAACCTGGTCAACGTCCAAAACATAAATTTATCCTTCTTTTCCTTCAAACGTGTGGAGAGAGAGACTGCCCAGAATCCGTACCCAATCAATGAGGGGAGAGAGAGATGTGTGAATATGAGTGTGTCCAAATGAGGATGAGGCATCATGTATTTATAGGCTAACGTTGAGGATGAATAGACATGATTGTTGGGCTTCTGAGCCTACATGAGTTTGTTGGCCAACCTTGACAATTTGTCCATAACATAAAAAAATTCATATCTTCATTTGTAGATGTCAGAATCGGATGATCTTTAGATCAATCCTACACCTCTCGGAGAAAGGAATCCAAGAAAAATATCAGCTGTCATAAATAAGATGACCCATGTGGAGTTTGGCCCTAGTTGCCAATTTTAACACTCCCTCTCAACTAGGGAGAACTCCACCTGCTAATCCATCTGCCAATCTGTACTATCTCAGCCATCAATGCACTGCTCTACACTACTTTGCTCTATTGAACTATGAAGAAGAAGAAGTGATCAAGAATGATATCATACCATTCTCTACTGACCCGAAGTCAGTCCCAATCAAAAGAGAGTGTCTCATACCACTCTTAGTGACCCGAAGTCAGTTCCCATTGATCCCAAATCAATGTTACTTGGGAGCGGGAGCGAAACCGGGGAGCGGGAGCGACATTTTCAGAAGCTCCCAGTTTGGGAGTGAATCCCGGAGCGATTTTTTAAAATTATATATATATATGTATATATATATATTTTAATTTTGATACATTATGTCAACAAAAACATTGTAGAATGATGAATTAGATATAAAAAACATAAAAAAAACATAGATTGATCATTGAACCATATCACATCAATCATCTAGAAGTTATAATCTTCATCAACCATGTCCACAAGTTAGTAACATACATATTACAACTGAAACATATTGAGTCTTGTGAATCATGATTCATCAAGTTCAATCTTAAAATTTCAACTTCAAGCTTTCAAAATTGAAAATTCAATATATAACATTTATCATCATTGATCACCAAAGTTGTACTGGTAAGCTAAGTTTAACCATTACAAGAATATCTTAGATATCTCTAAGTCCTAACTTCTAACTGTTAACATGAAATGAAATGTTATAAAATGAAACATGAATAATAAAATGAAATGAAACAACTTTAGTCTTTCACGAAGCATCATATTCATAATTCACAATCATTACCAATGAGCTATAATTGCCAACTTCAAACTTCAAATTTTCACTGTCTCAATCATATATTGTTTACAAAAAATATCATTATGATATGAAAGAGTCAAGAGTCAAGAGTCAAGGACTCAAGACTCGACAATAATGGAAACTAATAGAAACTAGAAAAGACAAGTAAATTGTAAATCTACTTGTGGCCCTTGCCACAAGAGTCTCTAGGAGTATAAGAAGGTCGTGGTGGTCTTCTAGGAGTCTCCTGCATAGACCAACGACTAGAACTAGAAGGCACATGCCCTCCACGTGAGGGTGTAGATGGAGGTGGCGACAGCAAAGGAACAAGGCTCGGAACTTGAGCACTGCTACTGGATGGTTGAGGTGGCATGGTTGCTGCAGCTGCTTCATCTTCATCCCTTATAAGTTCCTCTTCCAGTTCTTCAAGATGTATAGTACCATCCTCCAAGTTGTCATCCTATGGGTGATTGTCCCAAATTTTATATGTGGGATCCTCATAAGCCTGATCACAGTAATGACTCAACAACCTCAAGTTGTAGTGCACATAAACCAAGCTTTCTGCTCGGTTTTCATTGAGTCTGTTTCTTTTCACATTATGTATGAAGCTGTAGGTGCTCCAACACCTCTCTACAGAAGAAGTATTTACACCCTGTGATAGAACTTTCTTTGCCAATTTTGGCAAGAGTCCCTGGCTGCCATATGTTTCCCACCATGTGAGAGAATCAAATCTGTCTCTGTCTTCCATTGCATGGAAGTTACCAAACAAACCAATGCCACTGAAGTATTTGCCTATTTCAAGGCGCACAACTGCACATTCCTCCCTGTCATGTATCAACTTTTCTAATGCTTGCAAATATCCACTAGTTACCTCTGCATCTAAATGGGGTTTGGTCCTAATCCCACCCCCTAGTGCAAGTTGGCCCAACCAATATGTAGAGTAGTATTTTGGCGGAAGGATATATGCCAAGAAATGTAGTGGAAGATTAAGTTTATTCCACCGTTCACACACACAATCATGAATCAGTTTGTACAAGTTGGGATCTTTGTTATGAATAATATCTTTTATTTGCCCCAACATGGTATCCATCTGCTCATACACCTCGCCAATCACTGGTTTATCTGTATCTGCAAACCGAATCATGTGATAAATGTGCGTGGTGAAATCCAATACTTGCCTCACACTTGTCCAAAACTGACCATCAAGAGCAGCCTCCTCCACCAGTTCAAAACCTTGCATGTCAGCTGCATTTGTAGCCCTTTCCTTTAATACCTACCAATGTGGACTTGATACCATGCTAGCCAATGACTCTCTTACCTTCAAAAGGCACTTGAAGGTGAGGTAATAGCTACCAAATCTAGTCTTCACAATCTTCAACAACTCCAATCTCGAGTGACTGCGGAAAAGGCCA
>APFE031131217.1:0-13632 GCA_000404065.3 Pinus taeda
CATTATCAAAGAATTCAGTGTTTCATAAGAGAATGAAACACATTGACACGAGGTTTCATTACATCAGGGAATTGGTGAGCAATGGAGAAATTGCCTTAGAACATTGCAGGACTCAGGAACAGGTAGCAGACATTCTGACAAAGCCACTGGACCAGAAAAGCTTTGAGTTTTTCAGAAAATGTTTGGGTATGACTGAATGCCCAGCAGTTGAAATTAAAGGGGAGTGCTTAAATCATAATTTCAACTGCCATAACAGCGGAACAGCCCCGCGGCATTTATTTCGGAAAAACCCCTTCAGAAAACCACAGTACATTTCGCACCGCTTTTCGCAAAAAGTTGTTTCTGTTAGAGGGCCTCCTAACACCCCGACTTGCTGCCATGCGTCGTGTGTACGAACACAAAACCACCCACTCCCCGGAAGCTAAACCTCGATTGGTTTGTGTGAGTTTGATGTGCGAATTGCGTCCGATCATGGTCAACGAACAAGGATCTTCATCAAACTTTACCGCACGTTTTATTTAATGTATTTAATGAAATGTCATAGTTTTAGGTAAAACATTTAAAGTTTTTCATACGACATGTATTAATCGTATGTAATATGTTTTGTGAAAGTGTTGACTTTTTATTATAATTGCACACGGGTGGAGAAGTAATTTTGGGTTCGCGGCAGCGAATAGAAAACCAGGGAAGCAGAGAGAAAATCTAATGCACAGCAGTGGGGAACCAGAGCAGGGTTGCCAAATCAGAGTGAGGATCAATTTTCAAATGAAGACATTTTGAAATACGCATCAGCGTGAGAAATTAATTTTGTAATGGCTCGTGGGCTGGAGATTTTGAAATATGCAGGGAACGCATAATGAAATTTTTTTTTGGGTATTACAACAGCATATGAAAAATTGCTTTTTACATCAGTAAATCAATGTAAGAATTTTTAT
This sequence comes from Pinus taeda, assembly GCA_000404065.3. Taxonomy (NCBI): domain Eukaryota; kingdom Viridiplantae; phylum Streptophyta; class Pinopsida; order Pinales; family Pinaceae; genus Pinus; species Pinus taeda. The sequence continues at coordinate 936 of APFE031131217.1, forward strand.
TCTACAGCAGTAAATGTAAAAACCCTTTTTACAGCAGTAATTGTGAATGTAGATTTTACACAGCAGTGTAAAAATCATTTGTAACAGAGGCAGAGTAATTTTATTTTTGGTAAAAAGTTCTAGGTGAATCCCTCTGAGAGAGAGGAAGACAATTGTATCAGGCAGTTTATAAATTAATACAAGTTTATGTTGGTTGACAAACTCTGCTTTGTTCATAAATTTTTTTTTGGGGCTTCCCTGTGCCAAAGATCCTAAGAAGAAAACAGAGCATTGCTCTATATTCAGTTTGTTTGTTTGTTTTTGGGATTTTACAAGAAAAATCCCCAACAATTATGTATTAAAAAGAAATAGTCTCTTTAGACTCGAATACAAACCAAAACTTATGTGCAGATTTAGCTTTTGGGTTATTCAGGATAATGCTGGCTAAGAAATGAATATTGACTGCTAACCTACTCACTAAAAAGCAAAGCCAAACCTCACGGAATAGCTCACTGATGCTGGCTAAGAAATGAATATTGACTGCTAACCTACTCACTAAAAAGCAAAGCCAAACCTCACGGAATAGCTCACTGTTGCATATCGGCAGGGACTACCGCCGCTTGTGGATCTTGTTTATCTAGTCATAGGAGAAAAGTAGCCATCATTTAGAGCTCTGTGCATAGTCTAATGATTTTCTACCACGTTGTAAATTGCATACAGCCTATATAGTAAGTTGTAAATTGCATACAGCCTGTAAATTGTAAATTGCATACAGCCTAGCACATTGTAAGTTGCATGTGGTTGGTGTGGTGCCTCACATCGCACGATTTGACGCGGCACACATTATATAATCAACATCACCCCTGCAGGCTACCATCACCAGTGCCTCTGTGCCTGACAGAGTTGTATGACTACGTTAAATTATTTGTTTGAACGCCATCGCCATGTCCGCATTTCGATCGTCGCTGTGGGCATTTGCGTTTCAGACATTCTTGCTCGGGGTTTACGCTGAGGCACAGAATGTTGGAGCAGTCTTGTTTTTCGGAGACTCTTATGGAGATCCCGGAAACAACAACCACATTCCCACATAAATCAAGAGGAATTTCCCTCCCTATGGAAGAAATTTCGTGGGAGGCAATCCCACAGGGAGATTCTCCGATGGAAAAATTCTTCCAGACTATTTGGGTAAGCAAAATGTTACTAATTAATTGGGCAGACGTCTAATTATTTTTTATTGTTACAGATATCTAAATTATACGTTGTTTTGGTGTTCAAATGAATATATAGTTGCAGGGCTTGGCATCAAAGAGCTGCTGCCAGCATATCTTGATCCGAACCTTCAAGAACAAGACTTGATCACAGGCGTCAGTTTCTCCTCAGCGGGGACCGGATTAGACAATCTCACCGCTGCCACTCTAGTAAATAATGACCACCTATCCTCTATATCCACTCACTCACAATAAAAACTTCATCATCAAATTAAATGAAATGAAATTGTTTGCACTAATATTTGGGTGTCCATGTTTTGTATATTTGTAAAAGATTTCTTAATGTAAGTTTACGTGAGTAAAGTTAATCATTCATATATCTGTTTTCTAGATTTGTCACATAAAAATATTAATTGGGGATGTGTTTGGAACTATTATCCAAACAATTTAAATGAACTAATTTTCTAAACATTCAAACTAAATTTTCTGAATCAATTATTAAATCCAGTAGATTATATCAGAAATTGTCATTCAAATATTCCGTATTATATGATATTACTATATTTGCTATTATTTTAGTAAACGAGATAGTAGATGTCGAAACTGGCTAATTATTACTGTACGATCTGAATTTGGCAGTCAGTGATTCCAATGTGGAAAGAAATCGAATATTTCAAGGAATATCGAACTCGGGTGGCCACGCAGGTTGGAGGTATAGAGAAGGCTGCCATGCTGTTGAATACAGCAGTGGCGTTTATCAGTATTGGCACTAACGACTTCATTGTAAATTATTTTCTGGAACCAATTCGCCCATCGCACTTTACAGTTTCCCAATACGTCGATTTTCTATTGCGCACATTATCTGGATATATTGAGGTTTGAATATTCTCACTCAACTTTATTTAACCTAAGAAATTGTCAACAAATATTTAATATCTTCGTATCTCAATTATTGTTGCAGGATCTGTACAGTTTGGATTTGCGTAGGATTGGGGTAATAAACCTACCTCCTTTAGGCTGTCTACCCTTTGAAAAATCTCTGCATATTAAAGTAGGAGGAGAGTGCGCAGAGAAAGTGAACGAGGCCGCAGCTGAATTTAATGAAAAACTCCTATCGACCATTGATGCACTGAAAGCTAAGCTTCCTGGGCTCAAAATTGTTTCTCTCAAATATTTCGACATTGTCTTAGACGCCATAAAAGATCCAGCTAAATATGGTAGGTATAGTGAAGCTATATTCTTTCCTTATGTTGCAATTTTGTTATGTAATTAATAAATACTATAAATACTGATATAGATTAAGGGAAAAAAATTGAATTTTTAAATACTTATATAAATAATTAAAATATTTGTTATTTGTATTAATTATTTTTCAATATTTTTTTTTATCAAATTTAGTATGATGGTGATGGTGGTTAACTTCTATTAAGACCAAATTGGTCTATAAAACTTATAATTTTCTTAATTTTTAATTGTGTGATTCTTGTCTTTTTGGCGCCATTCCAGAAATAACTATATACCCTTTAAAATTATATTAATTAATAAAATAAATTGATGACTCAAAATTTAAAAATAACCCAAACGAACACAATACACCATATTTATATAATGTTCACTATTTCAAGTTCACATTTAATTTGACTGTGTTAATTTGCAGGGTTTGAAGTGACGGGAAAAGCTTGCTGTGGCACTGGTACCATCGAATCTGGGTATCTGTGCAACGAGGCGACACCGTTTACATGTATTGATGCTTCAAAATATGTATTCTTTGATTCAGTTCATCTCACTCAGAAGTCTTACGCAATCATCTCTCAAGTATTTCTGAAGGAAGGGGTTTCACAGCTCGTGTAAATTCACTCATATTGTCCGTGTTGTTGGGAAGGGAACAATTTACATTCAATAAGGAACGCTGCTTCTGTAATTTTTGTAATGCATTCAATTGCAAGACCTACATTGATACTATTGGCCTCTGAAGACCAATAAATCCAGCCATCGTTTATGTGTGAAGTAGAATTGTCCATGGACACGTTAAAATTGATTACTATAAAACGGCTATTCTTATCTTGATTGTACAGTAACAATAAAGTCAATTAGCTGACATAGTTGCTCATTGAATTCTAAGAGATTCTCCAGATCTACAATCTTTGTTAGTTACTGTTACATTGTACTTTAAAATTGATAACCTTTTCCCATCAAATAGAATAAATAAAAAAATAGTTTTTTATTTACCATAATGTTTTTAAATTATTAAAATATGGTAACAGATTATAGATGAAATTGTAGCTATTTTTAAGATATAATGTGATAACTTTAAAGAAAAAATAAAATTAGATGCTGTAATGTCAATTATTAAAATTAAAATTTTAAATAATTAAAAACTTTACAAAACTCTTAATTTATAATTTCAATTTACCACTTTTTATATATTTAAATTTATTTATTTATTTTTAAATCTTACCCAAAAACCTAAATTTCTTTTACTAAAAAAATCGAAATGCACAAAGCCCATCTATTTGTAGTCATGTAAATTGAATTAATAAAAATTGAAAGGCTTGAAATATTTAGATTTTAACTAAATGCATGTGTATTAATTCAGAATTAATAAAAATTTGAGAAGTGTCAAATATTTAGATCGGTAATAATTTGAAAGTACTATAAAATTTGATTATTTGTTATGTTGTATTAATATTTTTAAAATTAAAATTCCTAATTATGTATATAAAGAGTGGTGTGAATTTTACAATAATTGTACATTTAATTTTTGATTGAGAAAATGGTTACTTAAACATCTAAATTATTGAATTAAACCAATACCAAATTTAAATGATTGAATTTTTTTATTCAGTCTTTTACATCATTGAATGCCCTAAGGCATACATCCATTATTGTAAATTAATTTTATAAATATATTAAAAAATTTAATATTTAATTATATTTTAAATTTATATTATTTCTAAATATATTAAATAAAAATTTACAAGTATTTATAATCAATTTTTTAATCATATTAAAAATAAATATTTTTATTATGAGATAATATTTTATTAATATAAAATTAATATGAAATTCAGAAACGTTGCATATATTTGAGTGTTCGTTTTTCCTTTTTTGTTTTCTTCAATTCCATATATAGATAGAGTGATTTTAGAAAAACGTAGAGAAGAAAGAGAAGTCAAGCTACAAAAAGAGTTAGAAACCATGCTCGAAAGTAAATTTGCATCTCTTGAAGACACGATCCAAAAACAAATAGAAAATAAAATGGAACTTTTGGAGAATAAAATGGAGACAATGGAGACTAGATTGCGGGTTATAGAAAAACAAAACCAAGATACTAACCATCCATCCGAGGAAAGAGATGTTGATACTTTAGAGAGTCTTAAAATGAAATACATGATTAAAGAACTAGAAGAAAACGTTAATAGCCGCCTCACCCTAAATAATGTGGTAGATAAGTTAGATATCAAACCAATTAAAGATGAAATGAAAAAAATAATAAAATTAGACCACGAACGTAACAAAAGGGCCTTGAATCTTATAATATTTGGTTTAAAAGAGGAAGTAGATGAGGATACTTTAGCCTTAGCCAAGACAAAATTACATAATAGATTACAAATTGAAATAGTGTGTCTCACAGAAGCGACAAGGTTGGGGAAATTAACCAACAATAGAAGAAGACTAATTTGCATAAAGGTGAGCTCCACTGATCATAAGTACGACATACTTAGTAAAACCTCAAGTCTAAAAGGAACCGGAATATTCATAAATGAAGATCTCATTCCAAAAGATCAAGCAGAAATAAGAAAGGAGGTTCAAAAGGTAAAAGAAGCTAGAAAGGAAGGAAAATGGGCAATAATCAGAAATAGAAAAGCCTTTGTTCGAGATAGAAACCAAAAAGATAGTAATCAATAGCAATTAAACATGCTCCGGATCCTTTCTTGGAACTGTGAGGGCTTCCCATGGAACAAAGGCCCTAAGCTAAGTTGGATTTCAAATGATGTTGATATTATTTTGCTTGTTGAAACTTGGGAGCACGAAGAATCTAAGGTCCCTAACATAGATGGCTATACACTATGGTCTACCTGGAACAAGCGATCCTCCCGTAGAGGCATTGGGGGAATATCTTGTTACATTAAGAAGAACATCTCCCCCCATGCTAGGATTTATAAAAACGACCCTCACAACCAATATAGTTGGATAGAGATCATAGACATTAATAATAAAAAGTCCTACATAGCAATATGTTATTTCCCCCCCATCAATTCTAACTTCTATAAGAAGAAGAATCTAGATAAAACTAACCATTACAATGGTTTAGAGAATGATATTTCTAGCCTAAGGAATGATGGTAATATCCTTTTAATAGGTGACTTTAATGCTCTAACTTCAAACAACCAAGCTATTATTCTAAGCAATCATTCCAACCCTAATCCTCTTCGGTTAGACGAAGACCCTACTCTAGCTTGTAGGCACAAAAGGAGTTCTGAAGACCTAGGGGAAAATTTGTTTGGGTTAGAGCTAGTCAAGCTTTGTAGTGCTTAGGATCTCATAATTTGCAACAGTCTAAAGAAGTGGCCCAATTCCAGCAAGATGACCTGCATCCATGGACTTGGTAGCAGCGTGGTAGACTACGTTATTTCCGATCTCACATTATACAACGAAATAATAAATTTTGACATCTTAAACGACCACGAACCTGACTCTGATCATAAGCCTTTACTTATAACTCTCAATTTTGTCATGCATAGAGTTCCCATAGAAAATAATACTTACAGCCAAAAGAACTTAATATTTGATAGAAATAAAATTGATCTCTTTCTAAATGAGTTAAAAACTAATTTGCTTCCTTTATCTAGTATAGACAACATAGAAGACCTCTATCATAATTTTACTACAACCCTCTCATATTATATTAACAAGTTCTCAATTGAAGTTTCAAACAATAAAAGAAATAACAAAACCAATCGATGGCATGACAAAGATTGTAAAAGTGCGAGGAGAGCAATTAAGGAAGTTGTTGATGAATCTCTTAAAATGGACAAGATAAAAATATACAAAGCCCTAACTAAAAGGAAAATGAGGCAGTACATCCGTCAAAGACAAGAGAATCTCTTACACCTCTCTAAGGTAGCTCCTAAGAAATTTTGGAGGCAGATTTTGACTAGGAAGACTAAAGATAATAATAAAATTTCTCTTCATGATTGGAATTCCTATCTTAAAAAGCTTTATGAATCTCCAAATGTCATGGATAATTTGGAAACCCTGCTCACAACGAAAGAAGTTTTCTCTTTAGAAGACATTAAGTTTGGGGTTAATCGCCTCGCTGATGGGAAAGCTAAGGACATTGAAGGTTACTAAGCGAAAATCTTAAAAATTGGAGGTCCTGTCCTCATCCCCCACATCCACAAGCTTTTCAATCAAGCAATCAAGCAAGGGTTCCTTAAACCTTGGACTGAGAGCCTCATTATCCCTATTTTTAAAAGTGGAGATACAAATAACCCCTCTAATTATTGAACAATTATGATCAGCCCTCTCTTAGCCAAGTTATATGGTAGTATTTTGGAAAAGAAGTTAAGCATATGGCTTGAAAGTGAAGGTAAGCGGGCTAAAGGCCAAGCAAGTTTCAGAAGGCATCACTCAACAACAGACCACCTCGTTACGCTTAGGATCATTGCGGAGGAATGTCATAATGATAAATCCAATTTATTTTGTTGCTTTGTGGACTTTAGAAAGGCTTTCGATACAGTTCCTAGATACAACCTTTGGAATAGATTAGAAGAGCTAAAGGTTCCTCTCGAGTTGAGAGCTACTGCTATAAGGTTATACGAGAATGTAATTGCCAAGGTAAAGAGCAATGAGGGGTGGTCGAAAGATATTAAGTGTAACATCGGAGTTAAACAAGGTTGCCCCCTGTCCCCTACCCTATTTGGCATTTACATCGATAAGCTCGAAGGCTATTTAGAGGAAGCAGGATGTGATGGCACGATCTTAGCTGGGATAGTCGTCATCCTTCTTCTCTATGCTGATGATATTGTTCTTTTGGCAAGGTGCCCATATGATCTTGATAAGTAACTCATGCTTCTTAAGGATTTCTGCTCTACTATGGGTATGACGATTAACATTGACAAAAGAAAAGTTATGATTATCAAATCTAAGAAGGACACTTACGCTAATTTTATGTATGACAATAATAACTTGGAGGAAATGTATTCTTACAAGTACCTAGGAATTGATATTCATCACAAGCTCAACTAGAACCATAGCATTGAGAAAAGGGTTAATGGGGGGTGGAAAGCTTATTTTGGTCTTGAAAATAATTGTAAAACAACAAACCTCTTAATGTGGGATAAAAAGAAGTTCCTCTTTGAAACTTTAGTCACTCCTGTTATCTTATATGTCTGTGAGGTTTGGGGTTGCAGCATCTCAAGAGAATCATGGAGAAAGATTGAGCAAATCCAGAAGCACTTTATAACTTATAACCTGAAAATTAAAAGTAATACACCCTATCCTATTCTCCTTATAGAAGCAGGTATTTCCACTATTGAGAGCCTAGCTATGATTAGGTTTTTGTTGTACAAGCACAAACTCAATAACATAGACGATCATAGACTTCCTAAGCTAGCTTTAAATTCCAGCCAAAACCACCTAAGGCTCAATCGGGGATGGCATAAAGACACAAGGGCCTGGTTAAACTATTGGGAGATCAACGAGAATGATGCATTGCAAAACATAAATAACATTAAAGATATTGTTACTTCTAAGTTCAAAGAAAATTGTGGTGTGAGAAAGATTTAGCGGCTAAAAGAAAATTAAGTTATTATAAGAAGGTCATCAACCCCACCCGAGAAGATCAAAAGTATCTCTCTATTTTAACTAGCTCAAAGAAGAAAATTAATATAGCAAAGATTAGAACGAATTCTCATGAGCTCCATAGTGAAAAGGTCGTTGGGCAATTCCTAAAACGCCATGGATGGAAAGGATCTGCCATATATGTGAGAATAGGAATATCGATGATGGAAACCACTTCCTCTTAGAGTGCCCTGTGTTAGATCTCAGTTTCACAATCTTTGTTACAATACTAACCTTCCTAGCCTTTTACAATGTCAAAATTATAGTGAGCTTGGGAGGCTTCTCTCCAAGCTTTTTGAGCATAGGAATAAAATCTTAAATCAAAATAAATAGTTTGTTTCTTTAGGTCCGATAGACCAATGTTTGGTCTCGGTGGACGTTAACCATCATAATCATCATCATCATTATTTGTGATGTTGATAATGTTTTGATAATTATTATTAATATTATATTATTGCTGAAAAATTATAATTTTTCATATAAATAAAGATATTATTTTTTAGATAATTTTAAATTTGTTATTTTTAATATAAGAGAAATATTTTATTATCAATTGTTATATATCTTAATTTTAATTTTAATTTTTTAATATAGAAGAGATATACTTTTATTATTAATTGTTATATATCTTAATTTTTAAATTTTTTAAATTTTTTAGATATATTTAAATCATATCATTTTATCATTGTGGCTATTAAATTAAAATTAATTTTTACAATAAATATATATTTTTTAAATTATTAATTAAATTATAAAATTAATATTTTAAAAGTTATTGGCCAAAATATAGAAGCATTTGGTAGTAGTGAAAATCTCTATCATACAACTAGAGATAGAAATTAGTTATACCACGTAAGAAATAGAAATTAGTTATACCAAGTAAGGTGGTTTTACTTGAATCAATATACTTAATAAACTTATATTATTAAACGATAACTTATCTTATAATATTAACGGAAATTATTAGATTAATTCGATACATTTATTTTCAGTTAATTTATTTAAAAGTATAAGGGAGAAGGTTCCCAGTACTACTTGGAAAAATCCCACTTAGAAGAAAAAGATGCGTGCCCAATAAGTAAGAAATGAGATAAACAGGTTTAATGATAAACATGGTTTGATTCAGAAGGTGTCATGCATGCATGATTGACTATATAATTTGCCCACCATAAGATTGATCACTATCCCCAACCGAACCTGGGGATTATGGGCGACAAGAGCGTGCAGTTTCTGGCAATATTTCAAAATCTGCCTGAGAGGAGTTTGGACAATTGTTAGATTAATGCGATACATCTATTTTCACTTAATTTATTTAAAAGTATAAGGGAGAAGGTTCGCCGTACAACTTGGAAAAATCCCACTTACAAGAAAAAGATGCGTGCCCAATAAGCAAGAAATGAGATAACCATGTTTAATTCTATGCCAACACGGCATGAGGAGTCGTAAGAAACATGGTTTGATTCAGAAAGTGTCATCCATGCATGAATTTGCCCACCATAAGATTGATTAGTATCCCCAACCGAACCTCTGGATTATGGCCGACAAGACGGTGCAGTTTCTGGCAATATTTCAAAATCCGCCTGAGAGGAGTTTGACAAGACCGTGCGGTTTGTGGCAATATTTCAAAATCTGCCTGAGAGGAGTTTGGACAATTGTTTGATATTTTTTTTCCAGATAATTGCAAAAATTGAAATTGATATGGTTTTAATAAAATTAGTATAAATTTATTTCAATTACAATGTACCTAACAAGCATTGATAAAATAATTTATTTGAGGTGCATCATAAAGATTTGCATTCATCCGTTGCTAGGTCTGTGATTGAAATTAATCTATATTAGTTATATACACAGCCCCTCACTAAAATATATATTTAAAATATAGTAAATAGGTTTTACCCCATTATATATATAAATATAAAATTGTGTAATGTTTGATCAATATCACACTGAGTGTATCTATGTATAGTTAGGAGTTGAAATGGGTATATTATTTATTTATAATACGATGGATAATGCACGATGTTATAATAAATTAATTAACATGATTATTTAAATAATTTATTTGATTAATGTGTATATTTAAATAATTTAGCTTTTGTATCGAAATATTTTTAAAAATATATCTTTTTTTCATACTAAAGTGAAAATATAAGATTTATTTTTACTTCTAATTACTTTACCTTTTTGTTAAAATTGATATAGAATGATGTTATTTTACATGAAGTCTAAATATTTTATTTATGGTTGAGTGAGAGTGAAATATTATTACTACAAGTGAGTTGTAATTAATGATAGATTAAACACACAATGAGACTAAGATTATGAATGTTTTATAATATTTTCAATAAAAACTAACCAAATAAATACATAGTTTGTATTTAAACAATATTTTATTTTTATTTTAAATGAGACATGTGTCAACTCCACTAACACACAAATGAAATCACACATCACCTTGATATGAAATAAATATAAACCATAATAATATTGAAAATCAATTTAAATCAAATTAATTATTTAAATCAGTTTAAATAAAGTTGAAATCAATCTCTTGTTACTTCAATTTTGTGTTCTAGAAGAAGTTTGCATAATTCAAAATTTGATTCTTCCCTACTGTTAGAAAAAGCCGAGTCTAAAAACTCATAGAATTACAAAACATTAAATATTTTATTATCTGCAATGAGATATGAATGCATGACCCTTCAGAAACTTGTTTATGGAAATGATTGTTGGTTGTTGAACAAAATCCTATGGCTCGGAAGATAGAATAATGAACAGGGGTGGAGAGCTATTGAACTACTGAGCTGCCGAGCTGGAGAGCACCTGTCTGCAAGCTATAGGTAACTCTCTTGCCTTCCATTGTTCTCCTTCAGTATTTCACTGGACCCTATCATGTACTCCCTTGGATGCGGAGAAATATCTCTGAGATGATTGGCTTCTCTCCTATTTCCGGCATCACCTCCCTCTCTTTCTCTGACATTTGGCCTTTTCCCTTCTCTCTTACATCTCTAACTTCCTTTTTTGTTTCCCTCTTCGGGCAGCGGTTTAAGAATTTGTATTACATAGGGTCTCCCCTGGTCTGATAAATACTCCCACATCACTTTGAACATATGCTCTGAACCTTCTAGCATATGAAGCTTTTACTGATTCACCCAGGGTGCTCTCCACTCGTTTTCGCTCGAGGTTTTGGATCTAGTTTTACCATAACACTTTAACTATGGTTTTTTTTTACAATTATATGTCTGAATCTGATCCTGCAAGCTGGTGAGGGGCAACCAAAAGAATTTTCAGAAGATTTATATACATCTCCAAACCATGCTCTGATTTTCGTATCAGCATTGGTTCATGGTGATGCGTGATAGAATTTTTCTGTTGCTGCACTGTATGTCAAGAAGCAGCTTCCTGAAGATCGTCTCCCAACAGGAGTCAGCTGCTTGAGCTCATCCTTTCCTGTCACCGGAAAATTTTGAATTTTCTGGTTTTCTATTTTCTGCTGGCGGTATTGCTGGGATATCTTGTCTCTGATTAATGCATGCAGCCACTTCCATACTTTTCTCTGATGATTTTTGGCCCGCATTTATATCTTTGTCAGAAGGGATGTTTCTGGTGTATCAGGTCTAATTCCTAAGGCAGATTTTTTTTGGTCCTTTTCCCTTTTGATATAAATCCTAGTGGTACTTGATGGTCAGCGTATCTCTGGAGGATCCACTTTTGGTTATTCCATATAGCTTCTGTCCTCCGGCATGGATTTTCCATCAAATCAATTCGTGGCTTCGGCATTGGTTCGTGCAACCATTGAGGCGGAAGATGTACACTTCAGTCAGTCTGCCAAATCAGAATGGATGGCCAAGCTGGACGTTGACATCTTTCCCTTGTCTCAACAGGAACAATTCTCCAAGGGTGATGGTCTCGGTCCGCGTCCGAGACATAGGACATACCGGCTTGGCACATTGCCCCTTTAAGATGTTCGAAGGCCTTTGTTGCTTCTGGAGTCCATGAAAATGCATCTTTCTTCAATAGTGTTGTTAGAGGTGCTGATATTCTCCCATAATTCCTTAACAAAAACTTGCCGAATATTACCCTGTCAACCCCTGAGAAAAATCCTTCGCAGATTGCTTTAATGGATGTGGGGATTTCTCATTCCTTAATGGTTTAATTTTGCTAGGTTCTACCTTAACTCCTTCATGAGATATAATATGACCCAAATATTCCACCTCCTGGACTCCAAAGAAACATTTGGATCTTTTTGCATATAATTGTTTCTCCTTCAATAGTTGTAGCACCATGTCAACATGTTCAACAGATCCTTCCAAGACTTGCTGTAGATTAGTATATCATCAAAAAATACTAACACAAATTTTCTAAGGAATGGTTTGAAAATTGAATTCATCAAACCTTGAAATGTTGAAGGTGCATTGGTAAGGCCAAAAGCATGACCAAAAATTCATAATGACCCTCATGAGTTCTAAATGTTGTTTTCAGAATGTCTTCAATCTTCATTTTGATTTGATGATATCCTGAACGAAGATCCAACTTGGTGAAGTAAATTGATCCATGCAAATTCATCCAGTAATTCATCAATGACAGGAATGGGAAACTTATCTTTAATAGTGAGCTTGTTGAGCTCCCTATAATCCGGACACATGCGCCATGATCCATCCTTC
>APFE031131220.1:3360-43213 GCA_000404065.3 Pinus taeda
AAAGTTATAAAGGTCTTTATAGAAAATGAGGATGTTACAAGTGTTGAAGTACATTGGTATGCCACAAATACACACCCATTCAATGGTGTGTATAAGCCAGAGATGGTAGTTGACAAAAAATGGTGAAAAGAGAAAAAGAAAGGGTACGAATATAAATCGTCACCGCACAAACATATTAAAATTGGAGGATGTTGACATATTTGTTTATGACTTCAATTTAACAAAGAGGGGAACTCTTCGTTTCAAGACGATAGAGATTCTGAAAAGGTTGTTACTAGAAGGAACAGTGTTGAGATGGGAGTTTGTTGAAACCAGTAGTAGATCTAGAAGAATTTTGAAACCTGAAATGATGGGCATGCATGTGGACTCAGATGGGGCACTAGTTGATGAAAGAGAAGAATATGGAACATCTTCGTCAACATCCAGTCACTCATTTGAAGATGTGAATTTTGATGGTGTGTAAGAAAATATGAGTGATTTTGAATAATTGTTTAAGACAGTTTATCTAACTGATATATGCATCATATCTTCAAATAATTTTTTTTATTTTCATATGGTGTTAAATGAGAAGTTATAAGTCATTTTATATTGTTGGATTATATGTCTTAATTGTGATAATTTTTATCGTTTAGAATATCTACAATGAAACCTTAAATTAGAGATATAATGTATGTTTCATTCAATATACAAATAATGACTTTTGAATTCATTTAGTGATGTAATTTGTTCATAATGTCATGGTTTTTTTATTTTATGGTTGAAAAAATTTCAATTTCTTTTGTATCTAGCATCTTATGGTTGAGAGCATGTTGAATTTATACTTAGGAAAGAAAAATGTTATTCTACCAAAAACATTAGTGTGTTTTTTCCTCATAAACAACTTTGTTATCCACACTAAAAATTTGGTTTTACTAGCATTTTTTTTTTTAATTTTGAAGATTGACCGTAAAAAACATCATCATTCTAGTATCATCACTTTTTCATTTTCAAGTTGTGTTTTGCACGAAAAAATCGTTTTCACTGCCATTTTTAAAACATGTTCAAAATTGTCCCTTAAAAAAAAACCATCATTCTAGTATACACACTTTTTGTTTTTAGCACTGTTTTTTATGTTTTTTTGGCGTTCTTTGGCCAGAGTTCTCGTTTTGAGTTTATAGTTCTCGTTTCAAAGTTTACATTTTTTTATCTTTTCAATACATTTGAAGCAGTTTCTTTACAGTTGAGGAATTGTTCCTCAGTTACTTTTCAGTTGTTCAATAGTTTATTCAAACTAATTCCTAACTAATCATAATCCTCTCATGTTCTCCTACATTTTAGAACATTTACAAATATGTCTCACAATATCTAATTAATTCCTATTCTCATTAAAATCACTCAAACGCCTAAATATTTACATTAGTTCAATACTTAGGAAACCAACTTCCTTGAAATGCAAGACCCCCTATTTCTACTAAAATACAATGATATTGTTCAGCTGAATACTCCTGCATCGGACTCCCAAGGTAGAAAATATTCATGATCTCCTAATCATGTGTCTTCATATGTTGTTAGAAAAAAAACCTCCAGGGACCCAAACTTTAGTTTGCAACCGCACAAATGCTTTGCCCTTTTGTTGTTGCTACATGTTTGTTGTCTTTTCCTTTATCTTTCTCTCCTTGTCAATCAGTTTCATACTCTGATTGATCATCCTTCCTGTTGTCATCAACTTTCTCCCTATGGCCTGTTTCATCATCAACTACCACAATTCTTCAATTTCTTTTTCTAGCACATCTTTGGGCTGGTCCATACTCTGCCACTTACTTTTTCCTCTTCCCCTTTGTTTTAGGTTGTTGCTACTATCCACCAACTCTTCAAATTGTTGTTGATTACTTCCACCGTGTATTTGTTGGATCCTTACTGCTGCCCTTACATACTTACCCTCTGTCAAGATTATCTATGTTTGCATTGAATCCTGACTTTCCAATATTCTTTCTAGGAATTGATCATCTTTGTTCCATTGATTAAATTCTTCCATAGAATCTTCTTCTTTCATTTTCATTCGGCTTCTCCTCTGTGCCAAATTTCTTCCAGTATCTACAACTATACCTGCACTCATAAAATAATTATTATAATAGAAAACATAAGGCCTCACTGCCTCTTCTTCCTTTGGCAACACATCAATATGCTGCTATGTTTTCTCCTCCTCTATCAGCACATCAGTATGTTGTTTTGAATTCTCAAAAATTCACGAGACTGTCAGCTAGTCTCTCTTCCACATCATTTGCTCCAATGATGTCTTCTTGTCTTTATTCACTGTAGTGAACTTCTTCACTTAGTTCTGATTTTACAATCTGAACTCTTACCTTTTGGTCTTCTAGCTTTTCTTCCAAAATACTTAACTCATGCCACAATTTGCCATCTCGCTTGGAATTTCTCCCAAGAGTTTTATACAATCCTCACTATCTTCTTCTTTGTCGCAAGCATAACTTTCTGGTGACACTATTTCTTCATTCAAAAGACAGTCATCATCATACTTTGCTTGGCAACTTTCAAATTCATTCAAGACAATTCCATAGGATAGTTTGTCTTCTGCAATACCTGCATTCACACACAATTTGTCAATTTTAAACCCACAAGATTTTAGGATCTCATTTGATGATTCAATCATCAAATCCTCCTATTGTTCCAAGTCCTCTATTTGACTCAACAAATATTCATTGGTCTTCTTCTCATCTTCTTCAAGCCCCCCACTTGGTTGCTTGATATCCTTCTCCACTTCTACTTTCTTTTGGCCATCATCATAAGCCAAACTTTCTTTACTCTTACCCCTTACAATATGCTGAAAAGCAACACTTTTCCCCAATTGTGTATGGACACTTATATGAAACCTAGCTATCCCAACTTCTTTCGGAACAGAGTTTAGATTTTGCATGTCTTCTTCCTCCTTGATGACAATGTCAGCAAATTTTCCTTCCTTACATGTTCCACCTGCAAACATACACAAGTTATCAAATTTAACACCATAAGACCTCTTGGTCTCACTTGAAGTTTCAGTCTTCAAGTCTTCATCTTCACCCAAAACTTCACCCTGTTCTGGTTCACAAATGGATTCTTCCATTTCCAACTCAGCCTCTCTGAGTTCTTCCACTAGGCTCTTCACTTGCCTCTGTTGTAGTCTTCTATGTAGCTTAGACCACTTCACTACCTTTTTCCTCAAGGCCCAACCTTGTCTTTGGTTTTCCTCAAGTATCATCCTTAATACATTGAATTGTTCCTTTATCTTTGCAATTTCCTTGTCAAGCTCCTCTTGACTCATCCTCTTTCCATTTTCCTTGGCAACCTCTTTTTTCATCTTTCTTCTGTTGTGATCTTCCTCAGAACCTCAGTTATGACTATCAGTAGTCATCTTCTTCTCCACATCTATGAGTTCCTCATTCATTCACTATGAGTTATATTAAAGCCTCTGCAATAACAAGTCCTCCTTGTTGCAACCTACTTCACCAAGCTTTCCTCTGTACTTGGTCTTTTGGTATGTACTTGGTTCTCTATCTCTGGAACCTCCTTTGAGCACTTATCTCTACTCCTTCTAGGCTTCAACTCGCCTGCACCTTTTAAGAACACAATTGTCCTCTTGTATATCAATCACAATGAAATACTTGGTTCTCACCACCTCTTCTTTCATTCAGAAACTCTTACCATCTTCTTTCATCCCTTAGCAATTCTACCCACATCCTCTGTGGAATTGAATTTGTGAGCTGCAACAATACCTCTGCAGTAACAAGTCTCCTCCTTGCTACATATGCCCCACTAAGCTTCTCTCCTCTGAGCTCAGTCTATTAGAATTTCTATAGTTATTTCCTCTTGAACCAATTGAGCACTCCTCGCTCTAGATTGTTGCAACCTTCTCACCTTCTTATGTTGTTACTTGTGTATTAGTATTAAAACACACATTTTCCAATCTTCAAATAAATTAAAAAAAAACATTTCATCTCACCTTCAAGATCTCTACATGATCTTGTTCCACGATTCTCCTACACTTTGAATGGATTTTTCTCTATTATCTTGTATATGCAAGTTCCGCTACACGTCACCTTCTGTGTACTTACTGTTTTTCAGATTAAAATATGATCTCCCTTTCCTACATAAACATCTTAAAACATAACTTTGTTCTAAGTTTTCTCAAAGAGATTTAACTTGCTCTAATACCAAAATTGATGCAGGGGATACCCCGCGTATACCCACATTATGCATATAGAATGCATAAACTAATTTCCCCAGGATTTTCAGACTCTCTGCTGAGTCAAATCTTCATTTAGTAAGGTTTAAGGCCCCATTAATAAATCTCTATGCAGAATGTTTGATTAAAACCCAACATAGTTTAACCCTTCCTTCAATATGCATTTATTGGGACTTTATCACCCCTCAAACCTTCACATATGACTTTATTTAAAGCCTTTCCTTAAATCCTTCCTATCGTTACTATTGGGACACATACACCCTTCTAAAACCTTCATTAACCCTTTATTCACATATATACAGCCTTCCCCTCTTCAAAATTGGTTATATACATGTTAACGCATAAATCCTTATTCCGGCGCTATTTCTATTATAATTTTTATATAATAGAAACCACATAAACATGCATATTCATACCTTTCTACTTTAATACAGCTTCTACACATTTATCGATGCATGATCCTTTATCGCTAATCGCAATCGCCATATTCCGTGGGTCACATTAACACATGACTCTTAACACTCCCAATATGCGATAAACATATCCTTCTGGACTTCAAATATCATTAACCACGCTTAACTACTTATCGAGTCCGCTCCATCGCTCATCACATTCCCTTTCGAAACCCCGAAGCTCGATCACCAATCGGCGCTTTATCGCTATCGGCGTATCAGCCCCATCGCTCATCGTTATTTCTATTGTCACTATCCCTTGACCTTGCAATCTTCGATTTGCGATTATATTGCGATCGTTGATCTGGTCCTGATCCAATGGTCCACGATCAATCTGCAGTTTCTCATCGGTCTGATTCCGGTAACTCCAAAAGGATTCTGCCGATGCGATTTAATCCTAACCGTTGATCATCCAGATCCAACAGTCACTGTGCTTTAACGTTTCACTTCTTCGCTCCTCGCTTACTTGGGTTTTCTGCTATTTCTTCAGTATTCCACTGTGGTTTTGGGTTTCTTCAATGATTATGGGTCTTCCGTTGATCCGCTATGACTCCCTCCTGAGCTTTAATTCTGTGAGTTCTTAAAACATTGTCATTCTAGAGCATTAATTTGATCCTTCTAATGATCAAAAACCCATTACAAGCCTCTGTCTCGCTCCCTTCCCCTCTGTGCATTCACAGAACTCCACATATCGAGACTCTATCTCTCTGGCCTGATCTTTTGATTACAATGGCCTATAGGTACAATCTCTGCCCGTAGGCTTAAATCTCACTCTAACAACTAGTTTGGTTGGCTCGCTAGCTCACCTTTCCAACCTCTCTCTTTTTTCCTTTTCAATACATTTGAAGCAGTTTCTTTACAGTTGAGGAACTGTTCCTCAGTTACTTTTCAGTTGTTCAACATTTACTTCAAACTAATTCCTAACTAATCCTAATCCTCTCATGTTCTCCTACATTTGAGAACATTTACAAATATGTCTCACAATATCTAATTAATTCATATTCTCATTAAAATCACTCAAAGGCCTAAATATTTACATTAGTTCAATACTTAGGAAACCACCTTCCTTAAAATGCAAGACACTCTACGTCTACTAAAATACAATGATATTGTTGGGCTGAATGCTCCTACATCAACATCAGATAGAACGAGTAGAATGGTGGGCTATAGTTCATGTGATTCTACTTACAAATCAGTTTAACCACAAGGAGATGAATATTCTCATGATATAGAAAATATATTGAGAATTTTGAAGGCATAAATCAAAAGTTGCAAGGAAAATAATAATAGGATGATTGAGACACAGGAAAGGATTTGTAACAGCCGCAGGTTAAAAGTTCATGTAATAAAGTTAATAAAGTCAAAATAAGAAAAAGGTCACTAGACATGTGTTCCACACTGAATGTTGGGCAAAACATCCTAGTGGGTGTTCATTTCGGTTTTTATTATGGCTAAGGTAATTGGTAAAGGCATTGAAAAGGAAAAAAGGCATTAATTGACATTTTAGTTATGAAAATAATGGAAAATAGGAGAAAAAGAAGGTGAAAGGTCACATAATTGCATGTGACAAGGAAATTGAAGAAAATAGAGGCCTCAATAATAAAAAGACTTCTGAGGTTCAGTTCACAACTTTTTTTGGTTAACCTTTTTTCAGTTTTAGCTCAGAGCTCTCTATATTCTCTCATACACTTGCACACTTAGAGAATTATTAGAGCACTCTAGCATTAGAGAAAGGAAGACAAAGGAAGGACAAGAAAAAAAAAGGAAAGAAAGGATCAAGCAAGGAAAATTTCGATCAAGCATCTTCAACATGACTACTTGCAGATATTAGGTTGCAAGTGTGATTTCCTTGCTGGTTGGTGAATGCATGTACGTATTTGGTTCTCTTGTTGTCATTGGCATGGGTTTTCCCAGGTGCGATAATGGTTTCAACCTTGCCTTTCCATTTTCGAATAACCATGGTGTCATGGGGTTCTTTCATTTGGTTGAGCTTTGGATTTGTAGATGGTTTTGGATCCAATTGAGGTGGTCTCAGGAAAATTTCCAAGGGCCTAGGAATCCCATGACTGGTTTTGGCAAGATTACAGTAAATTCTGAGGGTGGAGATAGGAAAATTCCTCAAGGTATTGGTGAAGAAATCTGGAGGCATACAAGCTTGTTTGGGCCTAGGAATCCCTTGACCGGTGTTGGCAGGATTGCATAAATCCTGATAGCGTATGTTCTTGTTTGGGCCTAGGTATCCCTTGACCGGTGTTGGTGGGATTGCGGTAAATCTTGATTGTGTAGGTGATTGTTTTGGGCCTAGGAGTCCCTTGACCAGTTTTGGCGGGATTGCAGTAAGCCCGAGGAATCCATGGTTGTTTTTTTGTGAGTCCCACATTCATGCTTGGAATATGGAACAAGGGTGATTGGTTAAAAGAAATATTTGGTTCAGCCCAATATATGGTCGGGTGGTACGTGGAAGTCCTTGACTTGGTTGTCTTTTGAATATGTTAATAAGAGCTCTTTTCCTCTTGTATTTCATCATTATTTATACTTGCTATTATGTGGATTTGATGGTTGTTCTATCATTGTTATTATTCTAGTTATAAGCATGGTTTAATAACAGATTGTAGTTATGGCTCTTATCATGTTTTGATTAGTAAATGAATGGTTATTGAATGCATGACCTAATAGTTGTTATTACAACTATTATGAGAGGGCATTAGACTTTCCTTATGATTCTCAAATAAGTATCACACCCCTATGTTCATATATGCATTCATGACCTGTAGATTACATGTTCACAATGTGTTTGACAAAATGACTGTCATGGTTAGGCCTTGTTAGGTCAAGTCTTTGAGAAAATTCCATATGGATGTCTTTGTATTGATGTCATTTATCATTCTGGACAGTCTCACTGAGTTCTGGGTAGTGGTATGGAGGCTAACCTAGAATTTAGGCTCAAAATTTGAAATAGCATGCTCTAAACCTAACTTCTTAGGCTGCAACCGCTGGGATGCAGGATTGTGGGAGCGGTTGGAGGCTTCCAACTACATGGATAAATTTATGTGGGAGCAGTTGAGACCCTTAACCGCCAGTGGTTAGAGAGCGAACATTATTAATAATAGGGGATATAACTTGAAGAGAGAATTCCTATAGACTTGCCCAATGAAGAGTGCTCTCTAGAATAGATCCCTCCCCCTCTCAATACAGATATGACGAACATCCTAAAAAAAAATATACATTGCAACTAGGCCGGGTCAATATGCCCCAGCAAGGTAAGGAAAGCTCTATTTAATAGCGGGGGCAGCCGTCGAGATTGACTAGTCCGAGATAGACATGCGTTGGGCGGGTTGGAAATATACTGTTATAATATGAGACTAGGTCCTAAAGCCATGAATGATACCAACCTTATTAATAGATAGTAGGAACACCTATTTCTTTTCGAGTAGGAACAACCATGATCAATACTAAATGGGATACACTTCCATGATTACGAATGACCTGTGGAAGTTCACATCAGAATCATTAGTCCTTGAGTGCCCAACACCATCCATGATATGATGGCTAGAGGTAGACCTAGTCATTTGCACTTCGGATATATTTGGGGAGGTAACTCTTATACAAATAGGTTCGGCTCGTACACTAGGCCACCCATGAGATGACCAGGATGCAGGTTTTAGCCACCTAGGGTGGTTTTTCAGCCCCTGAGTGAATTGTAGCTCTTGTAGGAGGTGTCAAGTGGCTAATTAGTGGTCATTAGTCGACCCCACTTCCTTAAGAGGACTTAGGAGGTTGGGTCATATCATAGTATCTATCCATCTCATGTTTACCTTAGAAGATACATGAAAGTGGGTAAATGTGGGAGGGTGGTTTTGCATGTTGGTATCAAAGTTGGTTTCATTCTCTTTGGGTGATCTATGATACCAGGTTGGTATTAGAGCTTCCTAGTTCAACAATTAAACTAGATGGGAAAAATGTGTTTGTCATGCACGCATGTTAGTTTTCTATGTGTTTGTTGTGCATGCATCATGGTGGTCATTATGATTTTTATGATGTTGGTATGTTATGAGGTTGACATTTTTGCTAAGATAGAACAGGAGATATAGATCATCAAAGCGAGGTTGCAGCACTAGACCTCGAGGTAAGCACAGATTGTCATACATGTTTGCATGTTTTTCTTGCATGTATTTTGGTTAATCGTTGTTATAAGCATTATGCTTATGTACATGTCTATCATTCTATTACTGTTGTGGTTACATGCATGATAAATTCTAGTTGATCAGTGTGGTCATATGCACATGCATTGAATAGTCATAAATGGTAGTAACTTGGTGTTGTATGCATTGTGGTCATATGCATGATGATTGTGGTCATTGCACTTAAGATCTTGATGCTACTATGTATTGTTCTAATTTGGATTGGTCTGTGCAGATAGTTATGGTTATGATATTCAAGTATGAGTCTATATACTTGTGATATTGTGTCATACTAATCTAGACTGACTTGTGCAGATGCGATAGCCTCCCCTAAGATAATGTGAGTTGATTGTTGATTGGTTGTTAGTCTTGGTAAAGGATGATTTCAAATTAATAGACATGATGTCTTGATCTTTGGAATGTGTGAACAGTTGCAGGGAAACATGCTTCATATTAACGTGACAAGGTAACAATTGATTTGTCTATATAACTAACATTTGGGTGATGTAATAACATCTAATATGACTCAATTGCAACAATGAAAAAGGTAAAATAAAGGAATTGGGTGAGAATTCCTTTGTCTATGTTTGGAAACCGCAATTCCAAATGAATGAGTGCTTTGCATGAATACATGACGTCTTCTTAACCTTGATTTTGTTTAACATTATGTGGATATGTGCTAGATTAATAAACATGTATTTGACAGGTACAACAACTTATTTTTAGTTATGACTAGACTTTTCAAGGAATTGGATTCCCTTGAGAGATGATATATGTACATGTTTAGTTACAAGACAGTGTGCTTGGAACATCAAGGTAAGGTAATTAATATATTGTTATATTTATTTATGCACAAATTGTGTGTTTATGGTAGTATGATGCAAGGAATTGCATGGAAAAAGAGACTACCATGAAATCTTGAAGAAGGCTCGGGTTGAGCTTTCCTTTGCAAGCACTGGGAACCCATCGGGTTGAGTCATGGTGTTTGTTACTAGTTTTGTTCTTTCAGTGTTTTATGACTTGTTTGCACTTGATTTGCAGTTTTTTTATGTCTAGTGCATGACCATGCCACTTTTTTGTGATGTCATATTGCAATTGGTTTTCCATGGTTTTCTTCTTGTTTGTTTCTTGTTCTTTCCTTTTATGTTTTGAGGGTCTTGGGAATTGGTTGCGGAAAGAGGAAAGTTAATGGAGCTCAGGGAGAGTTGAATGAAACCCAACAGATAATGCAAGACCTTGATGAAGTGTGGTGCAAGTATAAAGGCAGTTGGAGGCAAGATTATGACAACCAATTACACTGGTTGGGTCCATTGGGATAAATGGATGGTGACATGATAGTCATGAGAAAGGTAAAATAAATGGATTCGAGTCGTCAGATGACTTGGCTATGTTTGGAATTGTTGTTCTCAATGTTGTGCATATGTTGCATGGATAAAGGGATTTCTCTTACCCTTGACATTATGATATATGGTAATTGTGTTGATGATTATGTTAATGCCTATATATGTATATATGTATGTACATATGCCATTGTATGACAAGGTCATCAGGGATCATGATTGATTTATGATAATGTTTATATGTATATATGTATGTATGTATGTCGTTGTCTGTCAAGGTCGTCAGGGATCATTCTCATGGAAGAATGATTGCCTATGCAAGTAAATGGCATGAAGAGGTTCCTGTTTTTATGAGGAATCAAGTGGAAAGAGTAGCCTTGAAAAATCTATGGGGTTAGTATCGTATGGATACGAATTGATATTATGTGTTTATACTATGCCTATGTTTATGTTATGGTAAGTAAAACTGAAGGATACATCAACTAAATGAAAGTAGTGGGATATGTGGCATGCTGGGACAAACATGGATAGTTGAGAGACACTAGAGGTTAGGTTTCCCAGTAGAGACAACGTGGTCTCTGGATGTGCAGTACTATTGTTGTGTATATGTTGTACATGTTGTACTTGTAATGTTGTGTGCATGCATTGCTATGTATATATGGTGTTGTGTACATCTTGTATATTAAGTGTTGTGCATATATGGTGTTATGTACATGTTGTATATGCATTGTTGTGAACACCTGGTGTTGTGTACATGTCTTATAAGCAGCGCTATGTATAAATGGTGTTGTGTACATATTGTATATGTTGTGTAGTGTACACGAGGTGCAGTGTACATGTTGTACATACAATGTTGGGTATATATAGTGTTGTGTGCATGTCGTACATGTGGTACTATGTACATATTATACATGTGGTGTTGTGTGTGTGTGGTGTTGTGTACATGTTGTACATGTGGTATTGTGTGCATGTCATACATGTTGTGTTGTGTACATGTGTTATTTTGTAGTCATGGTATCATGACATATGTATTCATTGTGTTGTACTCTATGTACGTATATGTATTGTGTTGTACACAAGGTGTAGGTGTATGCATTGCGTTTTGGTGTACACATGGTGTAGGTGTATGTGTTGTGTTCTACACCGAGTATAGGTGTATGTGTTGTGTTGTACGTCGAGGTGTAGGTGTATTATATGCCAAGTCTAGGTGCATGTATTGTGTGGTGTTGCATGTCGTATGTGGTTTTATGTGTGTGGTCTACAGTCAGGTGTATGTGTACATGATTGAAGAGAAGCAAAGGCACTGGTTTCTTACTGGGTGTGGCAACTAATCCAGTGTGCGTATGGAAAGAACAAAGGCAGGAGCAAAGAACCGATTGAAGGATAAGTATGAATATTTTATTTCAATTTTGACTATGCATGATATCTACAATTTTGATTTATGATGGTTGTGTTTTGAGCTCATTTGATGTGATATTCTTATACATGATGATTTGATCAAAGAGCTAGTTTGACATATTGTGACATGAAGTAAATAGAATTGCGGGTGTACCTTATTGACGAGCTACCAATGAGGTATGATTTGAATTTATTTCAATTTTTTTTTAGTCTAATGACAATTATGTTCTTGGTAGGAAAAGCATGGAAATGCCCAGTTTGGGTGGTTGGATTGAATGCTCGAGAAATAACAACAAAATAAAAAAGGAATTAGAACAAGAAATAATGTACTGGTAAAGCATTTAGGAGTTGGGCCATTGTGGGACACTAGTACCCAATAGTGTCCATTGATTACCATGACCATTCTATGACCGATATGATGGTTTTGAGGTAGGGATATGCCTTGGTTTTTTAGGCCTTCCGATGTGAGGAAACTTTTCCAAGGGATGAATTGCTCAGGAAAGGGGATGTCAAGGAACTTGGAAGGTGAGTGAATGCATGGAAGGGGGTTACTAGATTTCCCGAGGGACTGTGTAGTAGAGAAGGGAAGGCTGGGGGATGGATTTGTTTTGGTCATTAGCATTTCCAGATGTAATCAGATGTAGTGTGCCCTAGAACAATGAGTTGATAATTGTTCACTGAGAGAACAAGTAGTGCAAGGATCATAGTGCTAGATATTGGACGCAGACTTTGACTTTGACAGTGGATTTTGGAATTCTTGGGAAGGAGGCAAATCCTGGTATCACTTTGAGGTTGGAGGTGTGAACCTCTAGATTCCCTTGTGGCTGATGCAAACTATGTATCATTCATTATTTATTAGTTGAGGCAAAGGAGTTTTGGTATATGTACATATTTATGTATGGTTATTATTGTAAATACTATAATGAGTTGTGTTATAAGCTCTAGTAAACAGTATGATTGTCATGTTTTCAACATGATGTCGTTGTAAATATTGCAACAAGATGGATTATAAAGCTCCATGGTCAGTATGTTTTAGTTTTCAGTGGTTTACTGGTCATAGGTGTCATAAAACACTAAGGACGGTGTTCCCCTAAGGGGGAGGGGTCTGTCACAACCCCGGGTTAAAGGTTCATGTAATAAAGTTAATAAAGAAAAAATAAGACCAAGTTCATGGGACATGTATTCCAAGCTAAATGTTGGACAAAATGTCCTAGTGGGTGTTCATTTTGGTTTATTATGGCTAAGGAAATTGGCAAAGGAATTGGAAAAAGAATTGAAAAGGCAAAGAGACATTAATTGGCATTTTATTTATGAAAATAATGGAAAATAGGAGAAAAGGAAGGTGAAAGGTCACAAAATTTCATGTGAGGAAATTGAAGGAAAATTAGAGGAAATTGAAGAAAATAGAGACCCTAATAATAAAAATACTTCTGAGGATCAGTTCACAACTTTTGTTAATTAACCTTTTGTCAGTTTTAGCTTGGATCTCTCTCTATTCTCTCATACTCTTGCACACTTAGATCATTCTTGGAGCACTCTAGCATTAGAGAAAGGAAGGCAAAGGAAGGACAAGAAAGTGAAGGAAAGAGAGGATCAAGCAAGGAAAATTTGGATAAAGAAGCTTCAATAGGAATACTTGCAGGAAACAAGTTGCATGTGCGAGTTCGTAGCTAGTATGTGAATGCATGGTACATGCATGTATGTGTTTGGTTCTCTTGCTATCATTGGCATTGATTTTTCCAAGTGCAACCAATGGTTTCATCCTTGCCTTGCCATTTCCGAATAGCCATGGTGTGATGGGGTTCTTTCATTTGGTAGAGATTTGGATTGATGGATGGTTTTGGAACCGAGTGAGGCGGTCTCAGGAAAATTCCCAAGGGCCTAGGAATCCCTTGACCAGTTTTGACAGGATTACGGTAAAACCTTAGGGTGGAGATGAGAAAATTCCTCAAGGTATTCATGAAGAAATACAAAGGCATCCAGGCTTGTTTGGGCCTAGGAGTCCCTTGACTGGTGTTGGCGGGATTGTGGTAAAGCCTGGTAGTGTATGTTCTTCTTTGGGCCTAGGAATCCCTTGACTAGTTTTGGCGGGATTGCGATAAATCCTAGTTGTGTGGGCACTTGTTTTGGGCCTCGAAGTCCATTTACCAGTTTTGGTTGGATTGCAACAACTTGATGACGGAGTTCACCCCTCCTAGGTTACATCTGCGGGTTCAGTTTCCAATGTTGGGACTTTAAATTATATGCTCAAATCTTAAATTACATCAGTTTACATAGCTCAAATTACAAAAATGATACTGCCATTGAGTTCAAAACACCCAAAAACATGTGCCTAGGCTCTTCTTGGGCTCAAAAAGCTAGAGAATGACCAAGTTCGACCTATTTCTCCAATTCTCTATCATATCCCTGCAAATTGATACAATTGGCTAACTATTCTACTAAATCCACCTTTTCGTTGACTGCCAAGTGATAATTTCACCTGCGATCAACGAGATTCTTGTCACAATAGGTGCAATTTGTCGCCTACTTAACTACACTCATAAGGCCTTAAGTGTCAATTTCTTTGGCATTGGTCCTAGTTATATGGGCCATGTGGCCAGGGGTTGGGATACACATCCACCTCTTCGGCTACGCATTAGGTAGTGGTCACACGTCACCAATAAGATCAAGGGTCAGGCCTATCCACCCGCCCCCTTCGCCATGACTCCCGCTAACAATCACGCTGGTCTGTTGCAATTGGGGGTCGAGGCCTATCCGCCCACCCCCTATGTTGTTAACCCCAATCATGTCAATGCATAAAAACCTAGGGATGGGCCACAAGCCCCACCCCCTTCCCCCAATGCACCAAAAACTTTAATTTAGATATAACTGGAGTTCCATTTCAGTGAAGAACTATTGTTGTGGTTTAACGGTAATGGTGGTATTACTCTGTAGGAGCTTTAGGGGTCAAACCCTGTTGAGGCCCTTCAGCCCTGTTACAATTTTTTTCCAATTACAGAGCGTCATGTGGTGTCTTCTCATTGGGCCATGTGGCACCTCCTGATTGGGCCACCCAATCAATCAACAACCAATCACAACTGCCAACCCAACCTATACAAACCTACCATGTGTCAGTAGAGAATTGGCCCATCTGACACATTACCCTGAATAGTTAGCTGATGATGTCAATTGTACGACTTTCCCAGTCAACAACCCAATAAACCATGTAAGTTAACTTTTTAGCTATTGGGAAAAACTTCAAATTATCATAACTTTCTCATACAACATCGGATTGAGGCGATTAAAGCAACATTGGAATCAAGACAATGAGCACTACGATTTGGAATTAGTTTCGAGGAATTTTGAGTATTTTAAATTTTGAACATATTTTTGATCTCCTCGATAGAAATGGATCTCTTCTTAAAGGATTTAACGAGAGATTTAGATCTCTCAATGTATAATGGTAACATTAATCAAATCTACTACAATTTTACTACAACCCTTTCCAATACCATTAATGGATCTTCTACCAAGGTATTGTATGAAAACAACAATAGGACTTCCAACCCTTGGGTATGATAATGATTGTAAGATTTCCAAGAAAGAAATTAGAGATGCTCCTAACAAAACTATAAATCTTGAAAATATAAGTGTGTACAAAGATCTTATCAAAAGGAAGATAAAGTACTATATAAATATGAGTCAAGAGTGTCTTCTTCATCTCTCTAAAGTTGAGACTAACAAGTTTTGGAGGAATATTCTTACCTGTAAAACAAAAGAAAATAATTTTATTCCTTTAAAGGAATGGAATATTTATCTTAAGAACATTTATGACTCCCTAGACACCATGGACAACACCGTAAACACTCCTGTAGAGGAATACATCTTTTCTTTGGTAGACGTGGAGTTGAGGATTAAGAAGCTCGTGAATGGGAAAGCTAGGGATATTGAAGGTTACCAAGCTGAAATTTTCAAAATGGGAAGGTATATTCTTATCTCTCATATACACAAACTCCTCAATTTGGTGGTAAAACACAACTTCCCTAAGCCTTGGACCCAAAGCCTTATTTTTCCTATCTTTAAAAGTAGGGATAAAAATGTTCCCTCTAACTATAGGACTATCATAATTAGCCACATTTTAGTCAAATTGTATGTGCTCATTTAGGAAAAGAAGATTAGCCTCTAGCTTGAAATCCATGGCAAAAGAGCTAAAGGGCAAGTTGGTTTTAGGGGACACACTCTACTACTAAACACCTGTTCACTCTTAAGGCCATTGTCGAGGAGTGTCGCAATAAAAAAAATTGATTAATTATGTTGGTTTGTTGACTTTAGAAAAGCTTTCGACATAATTCCTTGGGAGTAGTTATGGCGCAAACTCGATGAGATAATGGTTCCTCTCAATTTGAGGGTTGTTGTAACTAGGTTATATGAAAATGTTATTTGCAAGCTTAAGACCACCAAAGTTTGGTGTGAGAAGATTAAATTCAATATCGAAGTTAATCAAGGATTTCCCCTATCCCCTATCATTTTTGGCATTTAAATTAATAAGCTAGAAGAGCATTTAGAAGCTATAGGATCTGATGTATGCAAGCTCATTGGTATAGTCATTACTCTTTTCCTTTATGCTAGTAAAATATTTCTTCTAGATAGAAGCCCTAATGAACTTGACAAGCAACTTAGAATCCTCCATGATTATTGCTCCAAGATGGGTATGATTGTTAATACCAACAAAGACTAAACTCATGATAATTATACCCAAAAAGATCAACTATGGTAATTTCATTTATGATAACAAATACTTGGAGAAGGTTTCCTCATACAAATATTTAGTTATTGACATTCATCATTAGCTCAATCGGTACTGTAGCATTGCGAAAAGGATTTTAGGAGGCTGGAAAGCTTATTATTATCATGAAAACAATTGTAAGTCGACTGATATTTGGGTATGGAATAAAAAAATGTTCCTCTTTGAGACTTTCATCGCCCCTGTTATTTTAGGTATTTGAAAAGCATGACTATATTTAGGTATTTGATGTATAAGAAGTTTTACAACATGGAAGCCAATAAGTTCCCAAAAATTGCTTTTAACTCTTGCCAAAACCCCCCCATCTGACTCAAGCGAGGTTGGCATAAGGATGCTCAATTATGGCTCGACAATTAGGGGATAAAGGAGAAGATCATCCTGGAAAAAAAAGGATAATATTAAAAGCATTATTACTTCCAAATTTAAGGATAAGTTGTGGGATGATAAAGAGCTACAAGGAAAAATGAAGCTAACATATTATAAGGAGTTGATTAACCCCACTCTTGCTAACTGGAATTATCTTTTTGTGTTGACCAATGCTAAGAAGAAAATGAACATTGTAAAGATAAGAACTAATTTTCATGAGCTTTGAAGTGAAACCGAGTGTTGGTCTATTCCTAAAACACCCCAGGACAATAGAATCTCCCCCCCTTTGCGGTGCTAAGAGAGTTGAAGATGAAACACACT
Source organism: Pinus taeda (assembly GCA_000404065.3). Taxonomy (NCBI): domain Eukaryota; kingdom Viridiplantae; phylum Streptophyta; class Pinopsida; order Pinales; family Pinaceae; genus Pinus; species Pinus taeda. The sequence continues at coordinate 20,418 of APFE031131220.1, forward strand.
TTCTCTTGGATTGCTTGACCATGACTCACATCCGCTCTTTTCAAAACATTTTCCATACTACCAACATTCTTGACCTATTAAGTCAGCAAAACTCTAGCGATCTTAGGATGCTTCTCTCCCTTCTTTTTGATCATAGAAATAAAAAATTAAAGAGTCTTAGTTAATCGCTTACTTTCTTAAGGTCCAATAAACCATATTGGTCTTAATGGACATTAATCATCATCATGATCTTCATTATTTTCAATTTTCTAGAAATCTATTAAAACTTCAAACACAATATTCTATTATAAAAATTCTTATGGAAATATAATTTTGAAATATTTTTTTATCAAATATATTTAAAAATATTTTTTTTAAATAGGTATATTGTAATGAGTTTGGGCCAAAATGTTTTGATTCTTGACTAATTTGCAATTTTTTAGAAACTATTTCCAAAGTTTTTTTAAAGTTTTTGTAAAATTAAATATTCAAACTTATTTTTTTAGAAATTGAAAATTATTTTTTGAATTTCTAATTTTTGATATTAGTGGATGACTAATTTTATGTGGTTTAAAATCGAATTTTCATAATTAAAAATTGTTTAAAAAAAAATCCTCGTAAATTAATTTTCAAAAAAATATCCAATTTTATGGATTTTTCCATAATTAACATTTTCTTTTCCAAAAAAAATTGTTGTCATTATGTTTCCAGCTTTTACTAACCATGACCAATTTAAAAAACAAAAGCAACAACATTGCATATTATATTGATTTATCCTTGTTGATTTTCTTTAATTTTTTCCATTGTTGATTTTTGTTATTAAATGGACTTGGTTTAATCATTTTCCTCAATAAACCTTACGTATAATATATATTTTGACAATTCAATTTTAAACCATGATGCAATATAAAAAATAAAATCCAATTCAACACTACAATAAATAAGATTTTCTCTTTTTTCTTCACAATTTTAATCATTATTTAAAAATAAAAAATAAATTTTAGGAATCTTTTGCACTCACACTTAAGCATTTGTGTAACTATTTTTTTTTTTTTAATATACTAGGCATTCTAATTTTTATATTAGATATTTTATTACATTTGAATTCTTTGCCACACGATTGAATTTAGATGAGTATAAATTTAAAGTTAAATAAATAGTTTGTTATAATAATTAGCTTTTTAAAAAATCATTTATTTTATTACAATGATTTTTTTTAATCCGTTAACCTCACAATTTCATCTACCATTTTTACTAGCTCATGACACATGTACAATAACTCTAGCTCTATTCTCGTGATATGTGTCATTACACCTATGATTTCCTCCAACTCCATTTTCGGAACTTCACATTCTGTGAGTGAGTTCCAAGGCAGCGAGTCCACTGGGGTATAGCCACAAATAAGTTATTATTTGCTGGTTCCATTTCTAAGCCATGACATCATCATATTAGCATATACATGGAAATATATTCTATTGAGTACAAGTCAAAATTCAAAAGGTTGGAAATATATTCTATTGAGTACAAGTCAAAATTCAAAAGGTTTCACTGTGCAGTAAATTTAATTCAAAAGAGAAGAAACAATAACTGTGAGAAGGTGAGAAGAACGTGACAATGGTTATTTACTTTTTACTAAACCATGAAAAGCAATGAATAATTTCATTACATTTACCATAACTTTTTTTAGATAAAACTATTGAATATTTATTTTATTATATATTTATTTATAAATTATGGTAAAATTAATATATATATATATATATATATATATATAATAACCATTTTGACATTTTGCCATTTAATTCCAACATTTTGAGCTATTTTTTCATTGCATATTTTAATACGAGTGATTCGAACAACATTGTATTTAGCCCAAGTTTTAAGTTTTAATTTAATTATTTTATCATAAATATTTTAGTCACAGTATTAATGATTTCTATTTTTCTGTATTTTAAACTTCATCATTTGAATGATGAGATCATGTTTATATTTAGGCTGATAGGCCTTTCTCTTGAATTTGTTAATCTGACAATTTTGTCTACCATTTTTACTAGCTCGTGAAACCTATATAATAGTTGTTACACAGTAAAATGTCACTGCCATCATGTCAGTCTCCCCACTGTGTCATAAAACCACATTCACCTAAGCTTATGCTCCCTAGAATGGCCAAAAACCCTCTTTTGCCTAAGTTAAATGCATCATCGCGTCTGTTTATTAAATAACCGCGCTGACAGGCGGAGGCTAGTGTAACTGCTGCGCTGCCAGCGCGGAAGCACACGTGTTTTCCGCGCTGGTCCAATTTTACGGACAGCGCGCCCTCCGCTTGTATTCATTAGCGCTGACCAGACCTCCTCTATAGTTGATCTGCGATGTCAGTGCGCCAGCCCAGTGTCTCACCCGCGCTGATCCTGTTTGGGGGAATTTGCTCTAACAGCCAACCTTCCAGATGACTCCAGGCTTGGTTGTTAGCATTGTTGAAGTTGCCATCCTTTCTCTGGCATGTCTGTTCGACTGACCATCCACTTATCTTGGGGGAAAGCTCATCCTTTACCTATTCATGGAGACTCCTTCTCCTTTATAAGCCTCCTCCATTGCCCATGAGCACCTAGTTTAGAACATATAGACTCTGATGGAGGAATTCTTAGTGCATTAGTGCTGTTCTTTGTAGGCATTTGGTGTGTTGTGTGAGGATTTCTTTTGAGCTTGAGGAAGGCTATGAGCTTGTTGCCTTGTATGTGAGAGAGAGACCTCTTTGACTTGGGAGATTTGCTTCAAAGGTGAATGCTTGGAAGACATGCTGGCTGGAACCTCTAGAGAAGGACTCAGCGTCAGGACTTCGGTTGTACCTTACTCTATTTTCTGATTAATAAAGATAGATGACTACTCTTATGGTTCCATTTCCATTTGTCCTATGAATGATTAATGTAAATTGTATCCTTCCTGACTGATACATAGTTGTTTTTAGTAGATTTTACGCCCGTGTTTGCTCTCTCTTTGCCTGTGCAGGTGTCCGTCCGCGAGGATAGTGGAGGACTGTGATCGGCTGGAGCGAAGGAGCGAGAGGATCATCTCTTCGACAAATGTAGCGTTGGAATCCAAGTATGTTTCTTTTACCCACTTGTTAATTACAACTAGGAACCTGCAGTGTAGCATTGTTTGATTGTTGCTAGACCCCCTTTGGGCTAGTAGGGATCGCCTCTATCCGTAGAGGGGATTTACCTCTCCAACAATAGCTCTAGCTCTATTCTCATGACATTTGTCGTTACACTTATTATTTCCGCTAACTCCATTTTCAAAACTTTACACTCTGTGAGCGAGTTCCATGGCGGTGAGTGCACCGAGGTATAGCCACAAAGAAGTTATTATTTGTTGGTTCGCTAAATAAAGGCGAAAACACAACTCTCTGTTATAGTTAAAAGAAAACAAATAGAATTTTAAACAAGTATTTAAAGGCATCATATCCGCTCAATGTAATTCAAATTTCAAATGAGAATAACCCACTAACCAAGGCGAGAAGCGATGGGGCATGTGTACAAGTGTACACTTGCATGCTTGCTCATATGATTGTTCACCACGTGATGTGAGAATCAAATGACTCAACCCCACGCACCATATGTGGTATGGATGATATGTATTCATATTATCAAACACAACAAGAATCGCCATTTTTGTATTATAATGTATGAGCCTTTCTAAACATGTGTGGGTCCCGCCCAATCCCAGAGCTCTAATGCAACACCCTCCTCCCACATCTACCCAAGCAATTGCCAACTAGGGTAAACATGCGACGAGAGGCCACTATGATATGATTTGACCTCCTAAGTCACGTTAAGGAAGTGGAACCAACGAAAACACACCATACAGATATTTAAGATCAATGTTAGCACCCTCGAGAACCAATCCAACCTTTTTGCCAACCAGCCCCTGGGTCCCACTAAGATTTTGGACCACTTGACCTCTAGACGCTCTCATGCCATGGGCATGCAAACATCTAGGGACCTCTGGGTGCTCTCACATGCGTGCAAGCCAACATCCAGGGACTATTTTGTACAATACTATGACAACGTCCCCGGGATTTAAGCCATTTTTTCAGGCCTAAAGCCCAGGTCACTGCCCAAAATTGAATGACATCTTTAGAATAGTAAGATAACATGGAAATAAAAGTACTAATGAAATTACTTGAATAAGACCTTGAATGGACCCCTACGATCCATGACAGGCATTTCGTCAAACATATCACAAATATGTAATCTAAAGGTGTAAATAATAGATCTAAGCTTAGGGGTCTTATACTTATTTGAGATTCGCTATGAGACATTGTTTCCTTATCACTTTAGCTGCAGTTTCATCCATTAGGCCATAGATACATTGCTCATTCATATACAAGTAAAAACATGATGGAAGCCATGCATAGCCACTATCATAATACTTATTCATAACCAGAATAATAATAATAGAAATACCAAGGATACAATAGCCATAGAATCCATATATAAACCAGTGTAATACTCATGAGATTAAAAGGAGAAATAACCTCATATTAATGATGCAAGATTCAACCTGGCATGGGACTACCACGTTCCACCCGACCGTAGAATGGTTGAGCCAATTCTCTCTTCAACCATTCACCCCAGTACCATATTCCAAGCATGAATGCGGGATCTCATAAAACACACCAATCAAAACCATCCAGGGCTTCTATAGGCCAAACCACCTCAACCCATCAAAAAATGATTCCACCTCACAGTCGAACATCAGAAAACCATCATCAGATTGGTCTCAATCCAAGCCTTCCAAGGCTTCCAGAGCATTTTTTCCAACCAAGGCTTCCAAGACTAGTAACTCAACCCACAACTGCCACCAGGCTTCTAAAGCGTTTGTCCAACCAAGGCTTCCATGACTAGTAACTGAACCCATCATAGGCTTCTAGAGCATTTGTCCAACCAAGAATTCCAGGACCAGTAACTCAACCCAAGCTGTTATAGGGCTTCCAGAGCATTTGTCCAACCAAGGCTTCCAGGAACTAATAACTCAAACCAAGCTAAGGAAACATGAGAACCAACCAAAACAAAACAAGGAAACAAACCAACAATCTCCATGGTTATCTAGGAAATGGAAAGGCTAGGAAAATCTATTGTCAATCCAATAAATCCTCCATGCCCATGACAAATCATAACCAAGAAACCACATGAATATGTTATGCATGCCGAAGCTAGTGAGGAAAACATACATTCAACTTGGTACCTGCAAGAAAATCCCATTGTAGTTGTTGATCTGAATGTCCTCTTGCACTTTCCTATTCTTCCTTTGCCTTCTTGCTCAAAAAAACCAAGTATGCCACGCACTCCAAGAGTGCTCCATGAAAACTCTAAGTATCCAAGAGTATGAGAGAGACAGAATAAAGAGAGAACTCCAAAACTGAACTAACTAAGCCTACACTGACCAAGTATGGCCACTGATCTTCAAAAGCCTTTTTATTAATGAGACCTCTATTTTCTTCATTTCCCATTACTTTCCTTTATTTTCCTCCTCACATGCAACCTATGACCTTTCACCTTCCCTTTCTCCTAATTTCCTTTATTTTCATAAATAATATGCCAATTAATGCCTCATGTCTTTCCAAAGCCTTTTCCAATTTCCTTAGCCATAATAGACTGAATGAACACCCACTAGGATGTTTTCCCACCATTTAGCTTGAAATACGTGTCCCATGACCGTGCTCTTGTATATTTTACATGGATTTTTAACCAGGGATGTTACAAAACTCTCCCCCTTGGTGTAACATCATCCTCCGTGTTTAATGACACCTATAACTAGCAAGACCATTGAAAACAAAACATACTGCCCATGGAGCTTTATAACATATCTCATTGTAATATTTACAATGACCATCTGCTAAAACATGACAAACATATCGTTTATTGGAGATTTATAACACATCTCATTACGGTATTTATAATAAAAACCACATATACTTAAGCACATTTGCTTCAACTAGAAAATAACCATATTGTGTGTGGAGCTTTATAAACCAGCTCGATACAATATTTACAATAATATACACATATGCACATTTGCTCAACTAAAAAACAAAAGGATATGATGCTTGCATCCGCAACAAGGGAATCCAGAGGCTCACACCTCCACCCTCAAAGTAGTACCAGGATTCACCTCCTTCCTAAGAAGTCCAAAATCCAATGCAAAAGTCAAAGTATTCATCCAATGTCCAGCACTATAATCCTACACCACATTCCTCACAATGAACATTTACTAGCTCATTGTTCCAGGGCGCACTCCCAATGTGCATATGATTCCATCTGGAAATTCTAAAGACCAAAATAGGAAATCTTCCCTTCTCTGCTACATAGTCCCTCGGAAAATTCGGTTGCCCCCTTCCGTGCAGTCACTCACCTTCCAAGTTCCCTAGCATTCCCTATCTCAGGCGATCCATCCCTTGGAAAAGGCTTCCTTGCATCGGAAGGTTAAAAAACCAAGGCATATACCTACCTCAAAACCATCATACAGGTCATAACATGCTCATGGAAATCAATGGACACTATTGGGTACCAATGTCCCATAATGGCCTTGCTCCCGAAGTGCTTTACCAACATAGTGTTGCTTGTTCCAATTTCTTTTGTTGTTATTGCTAATTCTTGTAGGCAGTTTCAACCACCCAACCAAGCATTTCATGCATCCTATACCAAGCACATAACTTCCATTAGATTCAAAATAAATTGAAATAAATTCACATCATACCTCATTGGTAGCTCGTGAATAATATACACTTGTAATCTTGTTTACTTCCTGTCACAACAAGTCAAACTAGCACCTTTGATCAATTATTATGTATAAACATATCACATTAGGTTAGCTTAAAACACAACTATCATAGATCAAAATCATAAATCACATGTAACCATCATAAACCAGAATCATATATCACCTATAACAACCATAGACCAAAACCATAAATCACATGCATAATAAAACTGAAATAAAACACAACTGCGTATCCTTTAATCAATCATTAGCTTCTACCTTTGTCCTTATTCTCTATGCACATTGAATTAGTTGTCACACTCGACAAACACCCAGTGTCTTCTCCTCAACCATGTGCACATACACAGTGTGTGCATCACACACATACAACCACACACGACATACAACACCATGCAATACATTCATCTACACCTGACACACAACACAATACATGTATTATATAGAGTACGCATAATGAGTACACATAACAAGTACATATGTCACGATACCACAACTACAAAATGCAAATACATAGTATCACATGTACACAACACAACATGTACGACATGCATATAATACCACATGTATAACATGTACACAGTACCATTGGTACACCGCACCACATGCACAACGTGTACACAAAATCACATGTACACGAAACCACCTACACAACGTGTACACAATGCGACATGTACATCGCACCATCCATACAACGTGTACACAATACCACTTGTACATAGTACCACATGCACAACATGTACACAACACCACATGTACACAGCACCATCTGCACACAATGCCACTTGTACAACATGTACGCAACACCACATGCACACAACACCATATGTATATAGCACCATATGTACAACATGTGCACAACACCACATGTACATAGCACTGCATATCCAACATGTACATAACATCATCTATACACAACAATGCATATCCAACATGCGCACAACACCATATGCACACATTACTACATATCTAACAAGTACATAGCACCATCTATACCCATCACTGCATGTGCAATATTCACACAACACTATCTGTACACCCCATACATAACATTACATAAACAACATGTACACACACTATATATATATACATAGCACCGCATGCGCACAACATCACAGATGCAACATGTACACCATATACAACATATGCACAACAGTAGCACTTCACATCCAAAACCACACTGTCTCTACCAAGTAACCGTGCTTTGAGTGTCTCTCTACCATCCATGCTTATCCTAGCATGTCGCAGATCATATTTCTTTCATTTCGTTGATGTATCTCTTGGTATAGCTTGTCCATAACATAGAAATAATATAATCACATAATATCAACTTAACCACATGATATTGACGTCATAGATTTGTCAAGGCTACTCCTCCCAATTGATTCCTCATAAGACCAGGAACCTCTTCATGCCTTTCACCTACATAAGCAATCATTCCTCCACATGAGCGATCCCTGAAAATCTTGTCAGACAGTGACATAGGTACATGGATACGTATATGCATATAAATAAACATTAGCATAAAAAAATCATGATCATGTTAGACAACAACATTCATACACACATATATACGTATAAAAATTAGCATTAAACAATCATGATCCAAGATGACTCTGTTAGAGAACAACATACATACATGCATACATGCATACATATATAAACATCAGCATAATCATGATCATAACATAATTATCAGATATCATAAGGTCAAGATTAAGAGAACTCCCTTTATCTATTCACAACAAGCACAACATTGAGAACAACGATTCCCAACATAGCCAAGGCACATGAAGCCTCAAATCCATTCACCTTACCCTTTCTTGACTACCTTTCCAATGAATTTCCTGTCATCGTCCATTTCCACCAATCAACCCAACCAGTCCAACTGGTTGTCATACTCTTGTGTTCAACTTCCTCTCTACCTGCATTGGCTTCACCTGAGTCTTACATTGCCTACTAGATTTCATTAAGCTCTCTCTAAGCTCCACTAAATTTCTTTTTTCCCAACCAATTTCCAAGAATCAAAAATTAAAAGGAAAGCACAAGAAACAAACAAGAAGAAAACCAATAACAATACGACACCACAAACAAAGTGGCATGATCATGCACTAGAAATAACAAAACTAAAAAATCAAGTGCAAGAAAATGACAAAAGACCAAAAGCACAATACTAACAATAGACACCATGACTCAATCCCCATGGTTCCTAGTGCTTCCAAAGAAAATCTCAACCTGAGCCTTCTTCAAGATTTCTTGGCAGTCTCTTTGTCATGCAGTCCCCTACATCATATTGCCATGAACACATAATTGTCAGTGCATAAATAAACATAACAACAAACTAGTTACCTTACCTTGTTATGCCAACCACATTGCCTTGTAACTGAACACATCCATGCCATCTCTCAAGGGGCTCCAATTCCCTTGAAGAATCCATCCATAACTAGAAACTAGATGATATACCTTTCAAATGCATGTTCATGGCTATAGCACATATCCACATAATGTCAGACAAAATCAAGGTTAAGAAGACTTCCTCTATGCAAAGCACTCATTCGTTTGGAATTAGGGTTTCCAAACATAGCCAAATGAATCCTTGGCCAATTCCTCTCTTCTACCTGTTACTTTGTTAGAATTGAGGCTTACTATGTGTTGTCAAATCACCCAACTGTTAGTTATATAAACACATCGACTATTACCTTGTCATGTTAATACCGAGCATGTTTCCAACAATTGTTCACACATGTCAACCACAAGTTCCAAATATCAAGACAATCATATCTATCAATTTTAAATCAACCCTTACCAAGACTAACAATCATGTCATAATCCATAATCATTAGACATAATGCTACAACTATCACCTACTAACTCAAGTACATATCAACTATCTCAACACATATGTATTAGTACAATCATCTTAAAACAAGATCATTGGAACACATACTCATATTATGAAATTCATCAAATATTCAACCAAGTTTCAAACATACCACGTTAAATAAATCAACTAGATGACATAATAGACACCAAACACTCAAACACCAAATATACGCCATAATCAAACATTCAAGCACAAAGTAGATGACATAAGCAAAATCATACCTTAATGTATCTCAAGGGAGGCTATCTTGTCTACATAATCAATCTAGTTATCACTATATAACTCCACAACATATCAACTCAATCATAAATAAGATCCTGACATCCATAACAATAACTAATTAACATGTTCACATCAGAAACTCATAAACAATTGTCATTCTTGCATAAAAATCACATATGCACAGACAATCTAGATTAGTATGACATAATATCACAACATATTAACTCATACTTGAATTTCATAACCCTAACCATTCATATAGACCAATCCAACTTACTATGATACATATAACATCAAGATCTTAATGTAATAACCCTAATCATCAAGTTACTACCATATAACAACAACATGTTATATATCATGTTCATCAACAACATATAACCTAATCATCAAGCTAACTATCATATAACAACAACAAGTTATTTATCATATTCATTAACAACATATAACCTAATAATCATGCTAATTATCATATAATAACAACAAGTTAACCTATAACATACTCATAAACAACGTATAACATAATCATCAAGTTATCTAACATAAAACAAAAATAGCAATGCATACAACCATAGGTTATTATCATTCATGACTATCCGACACATGTGCTAATGACTACATTAATCAACTAGCATCTATAATGTATGTAACCATAACATCAATAGAATTAAGGCATACACATAACCATAATGCACATAACAATCCTTAACCTACATACCTACATACCCAACATACAAACCTGTATGACGACATTCTCTTGCCCTGAGTTCCAATGCTGCAACTTCACTTTCATGATATGCATCTCTTGCTCTATCTCAACCAACACATTAGCATCATAACATACCAATATCATCATGATGACCTAATTGCATACAATGACCTCACAATGCATGTTTTACCTACTATACATGCATAACTATAACCATGAGAATGCATGCATATAGACACCGACATGCATGACAATGCATATACAACCATACACTCATGACGACACATCCCACAACAACACCATCAATCTTCACATGGAGACACCACTACAAACATGATCAACAATGATTCAAATGAAACAATCATAAGGACTACAAGCATAAGGACCACATATGCAACCAACATGAATGCCTGACCAACACACAGCCCATCCATTCCGAGGGGTGAACCATGCTTTGATACCACTTTGTAACACCCTCCTCCCACTTCTAGCCAAGTAACTGACCAACTAGGGTAAACACACAACGAGCAACCACTATGATATGATTCGACCTCCTAATTCACATTAAGGAAGTGGAACTAACGGAAACACACCATACAGACATTCAACTTCAACATTAGGACCTTCAGGAACGAACCCAACCTTTCTGCCATCCAGCCCCTAGGTCCCACTGAGATTTTGGACCACTTGACCTCTGGATGCTCTCATGCTATGGGCATGCTAATGTCTAGGGACCTTTGGACGCTCTCACAGACCTATAAGCCAATGTCCATGGAATATTTTACAGAGTGTTATGCCAGCGTCCCTGAGATTTGGGCCACCTTTTTAGGCCTAGAGCCCAGGTCACTGCCCAGAATTGAATGACATCTTCAAAACAGTGAGATAACATGGAAATAATAATACTAATGCAATTACTTGAATAAGACCTTGACTAGACCACTACTATCCATAACAAAAATTTCATCAAACATATCACGAATATGTAATCTACAGGTGTAAACAACAGATCTAAGTATGGGAGTCTTATACTTATATGAGATTCACTATGAGGCATTGTTTCCTTATTACTTTAACTACGGTTTCATCCATTAGGCCATAGATACATTGTTCATTCATATACAAGTAAAAACATGATAGAAGCCATACATAACCACTGTCATACTACATATTCATAACCAACATAATAACAAAAAAAAACACCAAGGATACAATAGCCATATAATCCACATATAAACTAGTATAATACTAATGAGATAACAAGGATAAATAACCTCATATTAATTATGCAAAATCCAAGCTAGTGTAGGACTACCATGTTCCACCCGACCGTAGAATGGTTGAGCCAATTATTTCTTCAACCATTCACCCCCATTCCATATTCCAAGGATGAATGTGGGATCTCATAAAGCACACCAATCAAAACCATCTAGGGCTTCCAGAGGACAAACCACCTCAACCCATCAAAAAGTGATTCCACCTCATAGTCAAACATCACAAAACCATCATCAGAGTGGTCTCCATCCAAACCTTCCAGGGCTTCTAGAGCGTTTGTTCCAACCAAGGCTTCCAGGACTAGTAACTCAACCCACAGCTACCACTGGGCTTCTAGAGCATTTTTCCAACAAAGGCTTCTAGGACTAGTAACTCAACCCACCATGGGCTTCTACAGCATTTTTCCAACCAAGGCTTCTAGGACTAGTAACTCAACCCAAGTTGTTACAAGGCTTCCAGAGCGTTTGTCCAACCAAGGCTTCCAGGAACCAATAACTCAACCCAAGCTAAGGAAACATGAGAACCAACCAAAACAAAACAAGGAAATAAACCCACAATCTCCATGGCTATCTAGGAAATGGCAAGGCTAGGCAAATCCACTGTCAATCCAAGAAATTCTCCATGCCCATGACATATCATAACCAAGAAACCACATGCATATGTCATGCATGCCAAAACTAGTGGGGAAAACATACATGCAACTCGGTACCTGCAAGAAAATCCCGTTGTAGCTACTGACCCCGATATCCTCTTGCGCTTTCCTGCTCTTCCTTTGCCTCCTTGCTCCAAAAATCCAAGTATGTCACACCCTCCAGGAGTGCTCCAAGAAAAATCTAAGTATCTAAGAGTATGAGAGAGAGAATAGAGAGAGATCTCCAAAATTGAACTGACCAAGCTTACACTTACCAAGACTGCTCACTGATCCTCAGAAGCCTTTTAATTAATGAGGCCTCTATTTTCTTCATTTTCCATTATTTTCCTTCATTTTCCTCCTCACATGCAACCTATTACCTTCCACCTTCATTTTCTCCTAATTTTCTTTATTTTCATAAATAATATGTCAATCAATGCCTCACACCTTTACAAAGCCTTTGCCATTGCCTTTTCCATTTTCCTTAGCCATAATAAATCAAATGAACACCCACTAGGATGTTTTTCCCACCATTCCACTTGGAATATGTGTCCCATTACCATGGTCATGTATATTTTACATGGATTTTTAACCAAGGTTGTTACAACTAATCTTCTTGTTGCAAAATAATAAGTTTTATCCTTATTAACAAAGAGAAGACTGCTCATGCTTGAGTGACTAATCACGTTTTATTTGATCACTTATCCAGAAATGCAGACTTGGTTGCCATGGCTACCATGGGAAAATATCTAAGTTTCTACTAAACTCAAATCTGTTCTATGCTTTGAGTGCTAAAATGCATTTGAACCTTACTTCCTAATGTTGGCCACCTTTACATTTTTTCCAAAATATCATTTAATTTCAAAATGTTTCTTTATTTCTTGTATTGTGATTTCTAGAAAAAAAAATGCACTCCAATGGATGAAAGTCCTTCCAAAATGGAAATCTTCCCAGTAGCTGTGCCAGTTGGAAGGTGAAGGCTTTCGAGCTACTGCGCCTATTGAATTTTTTACTTTGATGGTTTTAACAACATACAAATGGCTTGTTCAAGAAATTATGAACCAAAAGATGCATTGAAATCACTTTGTTAGAGAATTTAGGATTTTGAGCAACTGAACCTGTTGCACTAATTTACTTGATTTTTTAACCTACATGCAAATGTTATTTTTGAAGAAAAGACTACACAGAATAAACTGAATTCAAAACATTTACTTAGAGAAAATCTAAACATGTGCTTAAGATCGTTGAATTAAAGGTTGGAATATTTCTTGGAAATATGTTCTATGCGTTTGGTTTTGGCCTGTTAACTTTAGACCTCCTTTGATTTTATTTATTTATTTTTATCTTTTTTTTTAATTGAACAAAGCAGGACAAAATTTGTTTATTTAGGGACAACTTATCTGGGAATGTGACTATTGTTCAATATATTCTACAGATTTACAATAGAAAGAAAGAATAAATAAATTTATTTTAACGTCCATGAGGCTAAAAATAGCCTATGGGATAGGTTTCTTCTTCAACTGGTTGATGTATTCAACTCTTTTCCTATGAAGCCTCACAATAAACGTTCCCAACTTCTTGACAAGCCCCTCGCTAAATAGATTATCCCAAGAGCTAGCTGCCATAATATCTACATAACTTTCCCTGTTGCCTTTAAAGGCCTCACATTCTAAAATGAAATGCTTTTCTATTTCCACTTTTCCGGAAGAACAAAAAATACATTCTCTTTCCTCCCACACTTCTTTTGGCCTTTTTCAGTGCCTTGTTTCACAACGCAATTGATGAAAATTAGTCCTTAACGAAGCAATAAGAACTTTGGCTCTTCAAGAAATATTGGCCTCTATGTATGCTTTTTGTTGATGATTATGAGTTGGATTAAACTCTTCAATATAGTACTTTTTCTTTCTCCCTAGCTCCTTATCCCAACTATGCTTGTGGAACTTATCCATAACAAAGACTTTTAGCTCTTTACTATTTATGGAACACATGTTCAAGAAAATACCCCATTTACAAAACCATTTGTTATTTTGCTGCATCCAAGTCTTTTTTCTTTTGCACAATATGTCATTAAAGACAACCTTAGGCCATTTTCCCTCTTCCATTTGCTCAATTTTTTTTAAAATACGTATGACTTGCACCATAAAAATTTCTTCAATATGTTATTGATGGAAGCTCGATTTATGCATGAAAAAGGTCCTCAAACAACTTTTAATGTTAGCTTTACGGTTGGCCTCTAATAAAGATACGATTTCATAGAAAAATGTAATTTTATAGAAATTATGATATTATGTTGGCCTTTGTTGATCTTTGTTAATGCTTTTCAAGAACACCAGCGGATGCTAAAACTTTTATCATTTAGTTTTATTTATTGGAAAGTGAATATCAATATTTTAGCTACCATCTTCATCAAGATTTGGCTCCATAAAGTTCCTTTTTCCCTTCTTGAAAAGTGTTTAATTTTTTTTATTAAGAAAACTGAAGGGGGAAAATGTGATAGTGCTAGGACGAGTTTCTCGAGAGTTGTTGCAGTTGGATTTAGGGACTTTATTAGCATTTGCATATTATGATTCCATAACAAATCCAATTCAAGTGACATGGTTTTATTTCTTATATATGGGTTGATTGAAATGTTTATAGTGAGTAAGAAAATTAGTGGCAATGTTCAAAATTTATAGGTTTAGTGTTTGAAAATATTTAAAACATTTGAATTTTATCATTTATAAAATTAAAAGATACAATTCCAATAAATATCTACTAAACTTGAAACAAATTTCACTAAAACAAAACCTAAATTTAATACATGAAAAACCTTAAATTTGTTGCAAAATTGACGAGGGAACAAAATTCACCAAAGGAAAACTTAAATTTTAAACTAGAAAAACCCTAAATTTATTGTAAAATTGACTCAGGAAAAAAACCTAAAAGAAAGATTGCCTACTTTACCATGTTTATATTTTGCCTAAGAATCTCCATAAATTAATGTCAGGCCCAACCTTTCCCCTCCCATCCGGGCTATCATAATTAGATGATCATAACTTTATTTTATATATTTCTAAAATTAGTAGAGATTCATTTTCCATGAAGACAGGAAAGATAGATATATATTTTTTATATTATTAAATTTATATAGGTGATTTTAGTGTAAAGTTTATGAATATGGCCCACGGGGCTTTGGATTGACGATGAATGGGTGCACTATTAAAGCACTCCTTGCGATAGGTCACCGGTTCAAATCCCTGTGGGTACTTAGTAGTCTATAAATAAAAAATAATAGAAATACTAAATAAATAAATAAATAAATAAAAAATAAATAAAATAAATAATAAAATAAATAAAAAATTATGAATATGAGAAAGACTAAAAATTAAATCAAAAAGATTAACAATTATAATTAATTAGTGAACAAATTTAATATTTTGCTTATTTAAATCAATTAAGATTTAAAAAAGTTTTAAATTCATATTATAGCTTTGTTTTTTATGTTGAATTTTGATTATGTTTTTGTCTCTTACATGGGGATTTAGTGGATAATCTTGGTATTGCTTTAATTTATATAAGAAGCATATTGTTTGGAGTATTTTTCCAAATAAAAAAATATTATCATTATATTATATCATATATTGTGTTTTTTTATTTTGGTAAGTTAGAAGACATTGTATTATAGAAAATGTATCAAGATTACAAGCATATGTGTTTTATGATGTAGTGGTTGTCTCACAAAAATGGCGCAGTAAGGAGCATCTGCCCATAAAGTAGAAACTAGAAGTCTTCTTGGAAAATTCATTACATTTAACATAGAGAAAGGCCAAAAGAGAAAAATAAGAGATAAATTTAGGTTGGAAAAACTTGTTTAGATGTCGAGAAGATTGTCAAACTCATGGATATAATCTTTTATGTGTTATTTTGCATTATCATTTTGAGTAAAGTGATCTATGATGTACTATGCAAACTTTCAGATAATGCTTTGCTGCCTTCACCAGTTCCATTAACTGCACTCCCTTCATATTTATGACCACCATTTTATTAAAAAAATGTGATACACAACAGTGAATGTGAAGCTCAAAGACAATTGCATCATCCAAAATTCAATCTTCCAAACCAAAGTTCACTTATTATTTGCTTTCTTATGAAAACCGAATCCTATCGGTCTCTCTTTGAACTTTTTGGGGCAATTGCTAGTTTATTACATATGAATTCTTTGCCACATGATTAAGAGGACAATGGATACTTCATATCAATTGTAACAAATGATGATGTTGGGGCTAATGTTTCATCCAAAATTATCGATGCACCTATCTCTATTTTGCTCCAAGGTTATTAGTCCAATAATTACTTATGTTACTTTGTTGAGCCGAGAGGCTCATTCTACATCCCAGTATGAGCGAAATGTGTAGATTTAAAGAAAGAAAGAAAACAAAAAACAAAAAACAAAACTTCAAATATAATAAAAAACAAAAATGAATATAGTGTTTGGTTTGTTTAATTAAAAAAATTGTAAAACATCAATAATCTTACTGTCAGACTCTTAGTGTCCATATTAAGGAGAAGTGACAAAAATATTTTACTCTCACTCTCAACCATAAACAAATATTTATATGTCCCTATGAAACAACATAATCTTATGTTAGATCTAAGACTTTTTTGATCCTTTATGTAGATATAACTCTTTCGGATTAATCACATCATCAGGATTTGGTTGACCTTTCGAACCAACTAATGTGGTTCATCATCAAGATAAGGTGAGAAATCAATTGATCGAAAGGAATAAACAGCATGGATGCATCATTGCCCAGAGTTAGCCGTTGAAAATTAGTCATTGGTAAATTCGTTACTGAGGAAAGTAAAATATTATTTAAGAATAAGTGATAAGGAGATGTCTGTTAAATTATTCAATATTTAGTTAGAAACTAGTTGTTTTGTAATAATTAAAAATTTTATTTCGATATTATAAATCAATTATTTAATGATATCAATTATATAATAATTTATCTAAAATAATTAATTATATATTATTATTTGTTAGGGGTACTTATTCATATAAATAAAATATATTTGGTTGAAAACTAGCTGTTAGGAATAATTCAAATTAAAATATTTTATTTCATTATATTTTAATAATAATTTATTAATATTATCAATTTCTATAATAAGAATATTTATTAATATTATGTGCTTAATATGATCATTTTTTGTTAGAGGATAGCTTATCTCCCTTAAATAGGAGGATAACAATGATAACTTTAAAGGTTTACTAGAAAAATATTAAAATTCAAGTTGAATTATTATGCACAAACATATTTTAGTTGTGTTAACCATTTTACTAAGAAATATACTTACCATGCTAAACATATGAAATTAAAGAAAATTAATGAGGATAAATGGGGATAGAATCAGAAGAAGAAAAAAGAAAAACGAAAAGAATAAAAAGGAGAAAGGAGAGGAAAGAAGAAGAGTCACGAAGAGAGAGTCAAAATCCAAAAACCTTAATCGGGATGATGGTTGGAAATTGAGTAATAGTTGGGTTCCCATTTCTGCTCTGGAATCGCAATCGGTTGTAGAAATCCACTTGGATGCTTACATTTTGCTTTCACTCGCTGACAATCAAAACATCTAGCCACAAACTCTGCCACATCCCTCTTCAAATTCGGCCAATAGTAAAATCTCTTCATTGTTGTTAGTGTCTTCTGATAACCTGGGTAACCTGAATAAGGGGTCGCATGAAACTCCCTCAAGCTCATATTCTTGAGCTCACTATTATCTGGTACATATATCCTATCTATGAATCAAACCAATCCATTTGTTTCAACACAATAATCCATATCCCATGCACCTGCACCTATACATGTAAATGTACTCTGTCGTAGCCTATGCACAACATCCATATATATGACATCTCGCTGACCTACCCACAAGATCCTATATTGTAGATCTGTCCCATAGGATCTCAAAGCTTCCAAGTGATTTACATGTACCCGTCTGCTGAGAGCATTTGCCACCCTGTTCTCTTTAAATTTGATGTCCCTGATCTCAAAATCAAACTCACTGATCATGGGCAACCATCTAGCATGCCTGGCGTTCAAATTCAATTCGTCAAAGAAATACATCAACCCAATGCAATCACTCATAAGTACAAACCTCCTACCAAGAAGATAGTGATTCCACATCTTCAATGCATGTATAATCGTTGCCAACTCATGATCATGTGTGGGATAGTTCTATTCATGCTCATTTAGTTTCTGTGACTCATAACATACCACCTGTCCATCCTGCATAAGGACTCCACCAAGTCCTCTCTTGCAAGAATATGTGCATACTACAAATTCTTGATCTGGATCTGCAATCTTTAGCACTGGTGCATGTGTCAACAACTGCTTGAGCTACTCAGAACTAGCATTACACTCCTTTGATCATTCGAACCCATTACCTTTCCTATGCAATGATGTAATATGATAAGAAATATGTGAGAAGTTCCTGATGAACCTACCGTAATAGCTTGCTAAACCCATGAAAGATCTCACCTCATCCACATTCTTAGGAGCTACCCACTCCATGATGGATCTTATATTTTTTGGGTCTACTGCAATGCCCTTCTTGGAGACCACATACCCCAAATAATGTTCCTCAGTCTGAAAAAACTACATTTACTGAGCTTAGCATACAACTGATGCTCTCTGAACGACCTCAACACTATTGCTAATTGTTTGGTATGCTCCTCCTCATTTTTAGAATATACCAGTATATCAACAATGAACACAATAATAAACTTATCTAAATACGAACGCAACGCACTATTCATCAAGCACATAAATGTAGTTGGAGCATTAGTTAAGCCAAATGGAACTACAAAAAACTCATAATGCCCATACCTAGTTTGGAAAGTGGTCTTGTAAATTTTTTCCTCTTTGATGTGTACCTGATGGTATCCTAATCTCAAGTCGATCTTAGATAAAATTGATTATCACTTCAATTGGTCGAGCAAGTCATCAATCCTTGGTAACAGATACTTGTTCTTGATGGTCACTTTGTTCAACTGCCTATAGTCAATTCATAATATGAGAGTACCATTCTCTTCTTCGCAAACAATACCAGTGCACCCATGGTGATACACTCGGCCTAATGTACCCCTTGTCCAACATTTACTTCAACTACAAATTTAACTCAACCAACTCAGGTGTGCTCATCCTATAAGGTGATTTTGATGTTGGCGCTGCCCCTGGCACTAACTCAATAGAAAAATATACCTCCCTCTGAGGTGGAAAATTTGTAAAGTCCTCATCAAATATATCCTTGAACTGTTGTAAAACTGGGTACCTGCTCAACACATCTGCATATTCAACTTCCTTACCCTTATCACTAGAAATGTGCACTGCAAATAGCTTACACTCTTTCCTACGATTATGCTTTGCTTGCATATTTGTCACCATCCTAATTGATGTAGCCTTCTTCTTACCATGTAAGACTCTTGGTTCTCCATTGTCATCAACACAGTCAATAGCTTTATCATAACAATCTACCTTGGTTCTATGAAGATACAATTAGTCCATGGCCAACGACATATTGTATGTGTTGGATGTGGAGCTTGATTATCTTATTTATTCATAGGTGTTTGTTTCAGCTAGATGTATACCCCAGGAATATTGTACATCCCTCCACGTGGGGGGTGCGGGGGAGGGACTTGTCCCCCCTATGGGGGTGTGGGGGGTACTTGTCCCCCCCCCCCCGCAGGGGTCTGGAGACCAAGGACAACTCCCCCAAAGCTAAAAAATAGATGTAGATTTGCCTTGTAAAATGTGGTAATTTCGTGGTCAATTTGAGTCGTTCATTAGGCGAATGATCTGATGGTAGAAGTTATGTTTAATTTAGGGTTTTCTCCCTAGAAGAAAACCCCTCGCTATATATTGGGAATTGTATTGCGACTGTTTATCTGTGTGTATTCTGAGCAAGAAAGAGAGAGGAGATTGTGTGAGAGCCAAGAGGAAATTATAGCAGATCTGTTGTAGGTTTTATCTCTTCATTTTGTTGGATAATATAAAATGAAGGACTGGTTGTTTCTCCATGGACATAGCCCAAATTGGGTGAACCACGTATATCTATGTCTCTCTTGTTTTATGCATTTTCTTTGTTTGTGTTTTTGTAATATTTTATGTGTTCCATTTCTCTGTAATATATAATTTTCTAACAACTAGTATCAGAGCCGAAGGTCTATTTGCTTGATAAATGCAGAGCAGAGAAGGGTTCCTGGTTCGAGTGGGAGCAATGGCGGAAGATGGTAGGTTTATGGTCGAAAAATTTAACGACCAAAACTACCAACTATGGAAGATGCATATGGAATATTATATGTATTAGAAAGATCTATACCTACCATTAAGCAAAAAGACAAAGAAGTCGATGAGTATGACAGACACAGAATGAGATATTCTTGACAGAAAGGCACTTGGAACAATACGGTTGTGCCTAGCAACGTTGATAGCCTTTAGTATTTCAAAGGAAATGACAACAAAGGGTTTAATGTCAGCATTGGCCAAACTATATGAACAACCCTCGGCCTCAAATAAGGTATTTATTATGAAACATTTATTTAATATGAAGATGTCAGAAGGTGGATCTGTTGTTGATCATTTAAATGAATTTAATACGATTACCAGTGAGTTAAGTTTTGTACGGATAAATTTTGATGATGAAGTTAGGGCTCTATTTTTTTTGTGTTCATTGCCATAAAGTTGGAATGGTTTAGTTATGGCCATTAGTAACTCTATTATGGATATAGTGCTTTAAATTTTGATGATGTTGTCGGTGCAATTCCTAGTGAGGAAATGCGATGGAAAAGCTTCGGTGAGACATCAGGTTATGCTTTGACTACAGAGATTAGGGGAAGAAAAATGGAAAGAGGAAAGAGCCCAGGATATCACAGTAAGTTAAGGAAAGGTAGATCAAACTCTATATCAGGGATAGTATGCTGGAAATGCAGGAAGAAAGGACACCTGAAGAAATATTGTAAGTCTTGGAAGGGAAAAGAAGGAGACACGCAGCAAGAAAACAATCATGAAGAAAATTTGACAGGAGATGTGTTGCAAGATGCTTTGATTCTTTCATCAAAAAATATTATTGATGCTTGGGTGGTAGACTCAGGGGCCTCATTCCATGCCACACCTGATAGGAAATATTTTCATGATTATGGTCAAGGAGATTTTGGACAGGTTCGTTTGTGTGATGATAAAACTTGTAAAATCATTGGAATGGGTAAAGTTTTCATAAAACAATAGAATGGAAGCCAATGGCTATTGAAGGAGGTAAGGCATGTTCCAGATCTTAAGAAAATCTAATTTCAACAGGGTTGTTGGGAGGTGAAGGTTATGTAAATACTTTTACATATAAAACTTGGAAGGTCACTAAAGGAGCCCTGCTAATAGAAAAAGGAGAAAATGTTGGTACATTGTATTTATGCAATGGTATTTCTAATTTTGTTAAGGATTTAACCTCTATAGGAGACGATACAATATTGTGGCATCATAGGCTTAGGCACATGGGTGAGAAGGGGATGAATATTTTTCATTCAAGAAATTTGTTGCCGGGCTTGAAGCATTTTAATTTGGAATTTTGTGAGAATTGTGTTTATGGAAAACAGAAGAGAGTCAAATTCCTTAGAGTTGGGAAAGAAAAGAAGAGTGAAAAATTAGAGCTTGTGGATACAAATGTATGGGGACCTTCTCAAGTATCATCTCTCAGTGGCTCTCATTATTATGTTACTTTTATTGATGAGGCAACCAAAAAAACCTATATTTATTGTATTCAAAATAAATCTGATGTATTTGATACTTTCAAGAAATGGAAAACTTTCAATGGTTACAAATGAGACAAGAAAAAAGTTGAAGTGTATCATATCAGACAATGGAGGTGAATACTACAGCAAAGAGTTTGATAAGTATTGTTTAGAGCATGGAATTCATAGAGATAAGACAGTTCCAGGAACACCACAATAAAATGGTGTGTCAAAAAGGATGAACAACACAATCATGAAGCGTTAAAGGTACATGAGATTGCATGCAGGATTGTCTTTACAATTTTGGGGAGATGCTATAGATATTGATGTTTATGTAATAAACATAGAGCCTTCAAGTTCCTTGGATGGAAGTATTCCAGAGGAGACATGGACAGGTAAAAATGTAAACTACTCATTTTTAAAGACTTTTGGTTGTGAAGCCTTTGTCCACATTAATAAAGAGAATAGAACAAAGCTTGAGGCAAAATCAAATAAATGTACCTTTATTGGATATGGTGTTAATGATTTTGGTTATCACTTATATGATTATGAAAATCAAAAA
>APFE031131220.1:50351-96070 GCA_000404065.3 Pinus taeda
AATAAAGTAAAATTTTATTCAATTGAATTTATGGGTATAATTTTTTGACAGGTGTTATGTTAAAACATTTTATTGTGAAAAAGTTATAGGTTTGAAATTTAAAAAAATTTAACCATGGGTTAATTTAGTCTAGACTAGGTACAATCTCTAAATGATTTTGACTAATTAGATGTTTCTAAATTATTTTTTTTGGTAGGTAAGCACCCACAAGGGATTTGAACTGACCTATCTCAAGGAGTGCTTTAACAGTGCACCCATTCACCCTCAATCCAAGCCCCGCCGGCAATTAAATACTTCTAAATTATATCTATACAAATCATAAATTAATCATGCTAATCATCTTTAAAATGACATAAATTAACTAAAAAATTCAATTAAAAAAAAGCAATTTATTTATTTTTTAATTTATTAAATTGGTAAAGCAATTTATTTATTTTTTAATTTATTAAATTGGTAAAGCAATTGTACGAAATTGTTAGAATGATAACGCATGCATAGTATCGGGCTTCAATCTCATAAAAAGTGTTCAAGATAAAAGTCGCCCTTATTAAATTATCTTTTTGATAGAAAAATTGATAAATCACACATCTTACGCAGAGGAGGTGAGACAGGCTGCCCCTGTATATCTGAACCCACGGTATCTGCCCACAAACAACGGTTTTGAACCCGAGTAGGACCCCATAATGGTCAACTAAACACCAGCGGTTCCGCCAAACCTGGTGAGCTGAAACCATCAAATGTTAAAAAGGAGACTTTTAATTTTAACCTAGCAGCTCCCGCTCCCGCGCTCTTGGACATTCTGTAAAGTAGTTATGATGCTTTGTTGGCAAAACGAAGTCTCGAATTCCAAACATATTGCACGTAATATGGTTTCTACATAATTCATGCTCTCAACAAATCAAATCAAATTCACGTGCCGAATGAGATGGAAGGCCCATGGTCGATTAAATAAATGAATATCACAGCTGGATGCCCACTAATACCAAAGTCTCACCGCAATCGGTCAATTAAATAAATGAATATCACAGCTGGATGCCCACAAATACCAAAGTCTTCACCGCAATCGATTGTCGGTGTTTCAAAGGGAAGTCGGAATATAAATTCAGGAAGCCTATGTGCCTGCAACACCAATGCGAAAGTTTGTTTGTTCACCATCATACTACGATTGCAAAAGAAAATACCATCTGCGCAGAAAGGAAAATGGCGAGCTCTACTGCAGGCCAGGTTATCAAATGCAAAGGTAATTAATTCATTGCAAGGAATCATGGCTACATTCTATTTATTTGATGTATATCATTTCAGGGCAAAATTGATTTTCAGGGTTACGCTGCATAAAGATTTTCAGGGTTACGCTGGATTTATGCAGACTGTATGTGTGCTTCTTGAAATCTGATATTTGTACTTTTGTTGCAGCGGCTGTTGCATGGGCAGCAGGGGAGCCTTTGAAGATTGAAGAAGTGGAGGTGGCTCCCCCACAGGCAATGGAAGTCAGAGTCAAAATTCATTATACTGCCTTGTGTCATACAGACCTTTATTTCTGGGAAGCAAAGGTACGCTATGAATAATTATCATTAGAACTAAACTTATTAAACGTAGAGGAGAATTAAAATTGGATACTGTATAACACACTGACATCTCTTTATACCATTAAAATACTTTAAATATTTATTATAGAGATTTATTGACTGTTACTGCTTTGGTTGCAGGGCCAAACTCCTCTCTTTCCCCGCATCTTGGGACATGAAGCAGCTGGGTATAAGCTCTGTTCTTGTCCATAAATCGATAATTCAAAAAAGTTAATTAGGCATACTAGCAGGCACATAGAATTTCAAAAAGGGCAAAAGGGACAGTAATTTTCTTGTGATTTATTGCTCACTAATCATAAGTTGGTTGACACAGAGTTGTTGAGAGTGTTGGAGAAGGGGTGACTGACCTCAAGGAGGGTGATACTGTGCTTCCCGTATTTACTGGAGAATGTGGAGAATGCAGACACTGCAAGTCAGAGGAGAGCAACATGTGTGATCTTTTAAGAATTAATACTGACAGAGGGGTTATGATAAATGATGGGAAGTCGAGGTTTTCAATCAAAGGGAAACCGATATACCACTTCGTTGGTACATCGACTTTCAGCGAGTATACAGTTACGCATGTCGGTTCCCTTGCCAAAATTAATCCAGAGGCTCCTCTGGACAAAGTCTGTATTCTGAGTTGTGGTGTCTCAACAGGTAAATTATTTTATGGGGTTTTCGAAACTTGTATTGCTGATGATTTTCAAAGATCACAATGATATTATTGAATTAGTTTACATTGTATATTGATTTATAAAGTGGGTGATTGAATTCTTAACGTTTGGCTTGCTGGACTGTGATTAAAATCGCCCATGATCGTTTCCTTGATTGGAATTCCTATATAAAATTCATTTTATTGTGGATGCAGGGATGGGGGCGACTTTGAATGTAGCCAAACCCAAGAAGGGTTCGTCAGTAGCAATATTTGGCCTTGGGGGTGTTGGCCTTGCCGTAAGTAAAATTGAGCTTCATTTCTGAATTTTTCTTTTTTTATGGGATCAATATGATGAGTTTACTGTTTAATTTTCTGTTAGACATCTGACCTGGGCTTAACTGCGCACGCAGGCTGCTGAAGGGGCAAGAATTGCAGGAGCTTCTCGAATAATTGGAATCGATTTAAACAGTGACAGATTTGAAAAAGGTTGTAAAATGCTCATTTCCATCTTTTGTTAATAACTGTATGTATGTTGACTCAAGAATTTCCTTTCTATTTCGTTGTTTGAATCGTTTTTGTAATTTGTCCTCTTTCAGCAAAGCTCTTTGGTATAACTGAATTTATAAACCCACTGGACTACAAGAAGCCTATTCAAAAGGTTGGTTGAGCTGCCTATAATGGTTTCATCTTCTCTTTTAGTTTTCCTTTGTCTCTTTCAAATTTATTGCTCTTTGTTGGTGCTCAATAGATATGTAAAATAATTTATGTTAAAGCTCAATTCAGTTTTGTGTTGTACAATGTATTCGGAGAAATGCTTTAAATTAAAACTAAACCCTGGGAATTTATCAGGTTATTGCCGAGAAAACTGATGGAGGGGTGGACTACAGCATCGAGTGCACAGGGAATGTCAAGGCCATGATTCAAGCCTTCGAATCCTGCCATGACGTATTTACTCTGCCTTCCCTTCCCTTTCTTCTGAACTTGTAAATATACACTCAGTTTTAGCTACTATGCATGTACTGATCAAATGGGGTATGTGTTTGTTCAGGGTTGGGGTGTAGCCGTTTTAGTGGGTGTCCCTCATTCAGACGCAGTCTTTGCAACCAGCCCCGTGAATTTTCTGAACGAAAGGACATTGAAAGGAACTTTCTTTGGAAACTATAAGCCCCGTTCTGATTTGCCAGGCCTTGTAGAATTGTATTTGGATAAGGTAAGACTTTCTTTCATTTGTTATTCTATGAAGATTCATTCATCTGCTTAGATTTTAGGATAGAAATGGCTCTCTCAGGCCATGCCTGCTGCTTTCCTTTCAGGGCAAAAATCAGTACTCTTTGATCTCCATGTAATCAGTCTTTCAAGCTAACTTCTTTATTTTTTGCAGAAGCTTGAATTGGAGAAATTTATCACCCATGAAGTTTCATTTGCCGATATCAACAAGGCATTTGATTTCATGATTAAAGGCGAGAGTCTGAGATGTGTGATAAACGTGATTGGCAATTAAACGTTCGAGAGGAAGTCAACAGTAATATCTTAAGTTTTCTTAAGTTTCTTACAGATTTTGTGGTGGATGGCATCTTTGAAGTTAAATTCCTTGACATAGAGAGGTTCCCTGAATTCAATACAGAAAGGGTTTGGAGAAATATGTTAGAATTTTAGTATCGTAAAAAATGGTTACAATTTTGAATTTTAAAAGTTTTGAACTTCGAACAAGCGTTATTGTTACGAAGAATCTATGTTCAAATTATCTGATCTTGAATAATCAACATGGTTATAACAAATTGTCTTTATAAAAAAATTATAGTGAAAGTTTGAGTGGATGTGGAAATTTGAAAAATGTTGGTAAGTCAAAGTTGGAATTATGATTAACGCATAGGGTTGAAAAACCAAATGTTTGAATGGATGTCGAAATTTGAAAAATGTTGGTAGTTGGAATTATGATTAACGCATATGCTTGCAAAAACCAAATTGGCTTTGAGAAAATTTGGAAGTGTTTTTTTTTAGGAAATCAAAGTCAAAATTTGTGTAATAATCTCTTCTCATGTCTATCAATTCCACATATATTATCAAAAATTCATTTACAAAGAAATTTAGTTCATTATCTTTCCCAAAAGTGCTTTCTATTCTTTTGAATATGTTAGGATTGCAATATTTCAACACTTTGGTCTTTGCACTCTATTTTATTGTGTTTCACGTTTAAATTCAGCAGTGTTCTCTCGGTTCAATTTTAATGTTGATGTGTACTGCTTGGACTATTCAA
Organism: Pinus taeda; assembly: GCA_000404065.3. NCBI lineage: Eukaryota > Viridiplantae > Streptophyta > Pinopsida > Pinales > Pinaceae > Pinus > Pinus taeda. The sequence continues at coordinate 54,832 of APFE031131220.1, forward strand.
ATTTGCCGCCTTAGGTAAAAAAATCGTCTTCCCAAATGCTTTGATGGGCTAGGCTTTCTTGGTCTTTGAAGTTGAGTTCAGTTTAGAAACTGATATAGGAGCATCCAGCTAGGGGCGCCATGACCGGGTGTTGGTCTCAGCTGAGGAGGAGAGGTCATCAACAATTTGAATTTCATTTGTGTTTTTAATTAAAGATAGTATTAGGAGCTTGTTTTATGTTTTGTTTTTGTCTGTTAATGAGTAGTTAAGGAGAGTACAGTTAGGTAGAAATAGTTACAGACACTTGGTTGTCTGGTCTCTTGTGTAGTTTAATTTTCTAGTTGTTTACTTAAAAAAAAAAAAACAAAATAATCGGAAAGAAAATATTATCATTGTATTTTACAGAATGAAAAGATCAAATAGCAAGATAGTTAATAACTGCACAACCAGGCAAGCAACTACCAACAGTTTGCTTAACTGTATTACAAGGAATTATAAAACAATTGTACACAGCATGGACGGGGTTCGTTCTTTCCGAAACAGAGAATAATAATACAAAACAGAGACATTTTCTTCACATTCTATTTTCCTGAATCCATCTGAATTGATTACTATATCTCCTATAATCTACTTTTTTTCATGCAATGTAAGAACACACAGACAATCGGTCAAATTCCTTCCTGAACAGAAGCAAGTTCCTGAATACAAAGTCAAGCAAAAGCATAAGTAATGCCGAGACACAGATATACGAAATGAAGACAAGCACATAGGCCTGTGCACGCTAAAGAGGCTACAGAGGCGCGAACATACGCTACAGTAAAGCATTATCAACAAATACAGTTCCAACATCGAGCATAAACAAGAGGTAACCCTGTGCACGATAATACCAAATTTCTTTCATTAATATTTCACAAATATTGTTACAGTCCACATTGGGGTTTCAAACACGTGAATACAAATCTATAGCCTATGGTTTTGAAAGTGAGGAAACCCTCCTTCAGAAACAGAGCAATAGGACGAGGGTTAGGGTTTCAAACCCTCAAAACAAAAGTTCCTTACAGTCCACGGCCGAATCCATAATATACAATTAACGAACTAGGAAACGAGATTTGTTCACAATCCAATGCATTGCAACCAAATAGGTCGAGCACAATAGAAACACAACCATAAAACCTTCGACCAGACAGAGGCATCAAGGAAAAATCCTATCGGGTCTATTCGAAGAAGGGGCTGAGGGTTACGCTCATTGGAGACCAGAGACCTGCAAGAGAAACATGACAAGGTGTTAGCAACAAGGGTTTGAGAACCAGACAACAAATGTGAAAACTGATAAAAAGGGAAATGTGCATGCCAGATGAACTTACCCTCTCGACGGTAGAACTGAACAGGAAAAGTTACCATTGACCGCAGCCATCATTGAACAAGAACCATGCTCGCAAGGAGCCGAGATTATTAGTGTAAATACAAATTGGGAATATAACCTTCAACAAAGAGAGACATCTTACCTTGCCAGAGGAAACAGTCGCGGATGGAAGGGTCCCATTGAGGCCACGTCCTGAGCACAAGCAAATGTGTACCCAACAACAAATAATGTAAGTATGCAAGTGGAAACAGAACTGTAAGGTAAAATCAAGGACCAAAGAGCAACCAGAATGAAGTAGTAAACATCGAGCGGCCAAAAAGTAAGGAAACCTCGCACAGATCGACCAGAGACTAGCAGAATCGAGCCACCAAGTGCATAGACCAGAGGAAGAACAATATTAATGCATAGCTGAAACTTACCAATGAAATCCACAATCGACGCACGCACACATAGTTGCAGAACAGTGCCAAACCCTCACGTAGTCGCAGAGCTCACAAACAACAACACAAAGTGAAAAATGACCGGGAGAACCTAATACCCAAGGGTTTAGTTGAATGCGGAATGGAAGCCCGAGGTCTGAACACTTGTCCTCTCAGTGTACAAACATATTTAAATAGCAATCAATTTCCAACCTAAATATCTGCGCTAAACCCTGATTAACAATATCATTATGCATAAACCATTGTAATCAACAGTTGCTTGATTAATATGTGATTAGTGATTATCCGTAAGCCAAGCATATATTGTTAATCACCCCGGACATACATTAATAAAGATTGTACAGCGTATTGTGGGCTGGTCGCATAATAGTGGTATCAGAGTAGGTTTTGGAATTGGGTTGAGAAATGGAGGTAGGAAGGCGAGGTCGTGGAAGAGGTGTTCGAAGCGTAGCAGAGGACGGATTGAGAGAGGAGATCAGGATCCTTACTGCCCATTTGGAGGCAGTTGAAGCAAGGAGAAGAAGGGATCCAGAGATAGGAGATGATAGCGAAGAAGAAGTTGAAGCGACAACAGAGGGATCGGATGAAGAAGGACTAGAAATGAGACTCTTGAGGTCAGTCTTATTGGCAAGTATCAAACCTAAGCTGGAACTCCCAAATTATGACGACAGTTTGTCCACAGAGGTTTTGTTGCACTGGATCAGCGAGCTGGATAAGTATTTCAAGTGTGAAGAGGTTAGTGAAGACCGTAGAGTTAAGTTCATTGCGACAAAGTTGAAGGGACACGCAGCCTTCTAGTGGGATAGTGTCCTAACAGAGAGGAGGAGGTTGAACAAGTTGTCGATCAAGAAATGGTCAAGGATGGTGGCCAAGTTGAAAGGCAGATTTCTGCCTAAGGATTACCAGATTGCACTACACAAGCAAGTGCAGAATCTGAAACAGAAAGGGATGACAGTAAGGGAGTACACTGAAGAGTTTTACCGAGTGAACTTAAGGGTCGGTTATACAGAAGACACCCCGGAGAAAACAGCCAGGTATGTAAATGGTTTAAGGTTAGAAATCTTAGATGAAATTAGCATTCTTTCTCCGAAAAACATTGAAGAAGCATATTAGAGTGTTATGAAAGCAGAGGAGAAAATTTCCAGAAAACAAAATGCCATGAGAGGACGGGGAACCGGTAGAGGTAGAGGACAGTCTTTATGGCAGAGGGCGAACTGCTAGTAGTAATTCTAAAGCTTCCAGAACAGCAGAAAAAGGTGACAACAGGAGAAGTGGTAGGCCATATCAGCGAGGCAGGGGAAATGGCTCGAGGCAGAGGCGCTGGTTTTCAATGTTACAGGTGTCACAAGTGGGGACATAGATCATTTGAATGCCCTGAGGCAGAACAAGCTGGACAAAGGGGTGTGTATGTCGCACAGCCAGAAGAAGCAGAGGCACCTCCCCAAGAAGCAGAAAATGTGTCGGAAACAGGGGAAGCCCTAGTTTTGAACAAGGTGTTGCTGAAACCAGCCAAAGAAACAGCTGAACAAACTTAGCAAAAAGCTTTGTTTCGGACGGTTTATAAGTCACAAGGTAAGTGTTGTAAGCTGATTATTGACAGTGGAAGTACAGATAATTTGGTGGCCACAGAGATGGTGGAAAAGTTGGGGTTGAAGTGGTTGAAACACCCCACCCCTTACAAAGTTTCTTGGCTACAAAAAGGCCATCAGTTGTTGGTAGATGAGCAACGCGAAGTGGAGTTTCATATCGGTAGATATAAGGATAAGGTCATTTGTGACATAATGCCGATGGATGTATGTCACATACTGTTAGGCAAGCCATGGCAATATGACAGGAAGGTGGTACATGACAAAAAGACAAACTGTTATAAGTTTGTCAAAGATGGGATCAAACACACGCTTGGGCCCATCAAGGAGGAAGAAACAACAGGGACAAGTGAGACGAGAGTATTGTTAATGAGCAGGAAACAGTTTCTGAAACAAGTTGAGGACAACAAGGTGAGCTATGCTATTGTTAGAAGAGCAAAGGCGATGCTGCTACACACAGAGGTGTCAGACTTACCCATAGAAATTCAGCAGATGTTGTAGGAGTTTAATGATATAGTGGTAGATGACTTGCCAGATAAACTGCCCCCCTAAAAGAAGCATAAGTCATCACATTGACTTTATACCCAGAGCAAGTTTTCCAAATAAGGCAGCATATCGGATGTGCCCCAAAGACAATGAGGAGATTAGAAAGCAGGTGTAGGAATTGCTAGATAAAGGGTTGATAAGGGAGAGTTTGAGCCCTTGCGCAGTTCCAACAGTTCTCGATCCCAAGAAAGGAGGAGAATGGCGGATGTGCACAGACTCGAGGGCCATCAACAAGATCACCATCTGGTACAGATTTCCACTGCCACGGATGGACGACATGATGGATTGCCTAAGCGGGGTAGCATACTTTTCTAAGATTGATTTAAAGAGTGGGTATCATCAGGTTCAAATTCGAGAGGGGGATGAGTGGAAGACAACCTTCAAGACTAACAAGGGACTGTATGAGTGGCTGGACATGCCATTCGGACTGAGCAATGCACCCAGTACCTTTATGCGGTTAATGAATTAAACGCTGAAAGAATACATCAAGAAGTTTGTGATAGTATACCTCGACGACATATTAATTTTCAGCAAGACGAGGGAGGAACACTTTCGACATGTTTGAAAAGTGCTGGAAAAATTGCAGCAGAATAAGTTGCTGATAAATCTGAAAAAAAAAAAGTGTACTTTTCTGCAAAAAGAGTTAGTTTATTTAAGCTTTGTAATAGCAGAAAACGAGCTAAAGATGGATCCTGAGAAGATTGCAGCGATAATCAATTAGCCATCCCCGAAAAGCTTATTTGAGGTACGTAGTTTTCATGGGCTGGCGAGTTTTACCGAAAATTTATAAGAAATTTTAGTGAAATATGCGCACCTATGTTGGACATTATCAAAAAGGCCAATCAACGTTTTCGATGGACTGATGCAGCAGAGAGGAGTTTTCTGCTACTAAAGAAGAAGATCACAGAGAGACCGATCCTGAGATTACCAGATTTTAAAAAGCTTTTTCAGGTTCGTTGTGATGCAAGCGGTACGACTATTGGAGCTGTACTTAGCCAGGAGGATAAACCTGTTGCATTTTTTAGCAAGAAGTTGAATGAAAGCAGACAGAAGTATTCATCCTACGACAAGGAGTTCTATGTTGTCGTCCAAACACTGAAGCATTGAAGACACTATTTGCTGTGGAATGAATTTGTTTTATTCTCGGATAATTCTGCACTGCAGTATGTGATGCAACAACACAAGCTGAATCACAAACATGCTAAGTGGGTTGAATATTTGCAGAGTTTTACCTTTGTGTTGAAACACATCAGCGAGCAGGCCAACAAGGTGGCAGATGCGTTGAGGAGGGCCTTACTCTTGTAGGAGAGTACTATACAAGTGCTTGGTTTTGAGCACTTGAAAGATTTGTATCAGGCTGACACAGATTTTAAGGAGGCCTACAAGGCATGTCAGAACCTTTTGTTGAGAGATAATAGTCCATGGTTGGATTATAACTTGTAGGAGAAACTATTGTTTAGAGGAGGATAGCTATGCATTCCTGACTGCTCGATGAGAGAGAATATTATTCGGGAGAAGCACAGTGGAGGTCTAGCAGGACATTTTGGCATACGCAAGACATTAGAGCAGCTTAGCCATTTTTACTTTTGGCCAAAAATGTGAAGAGGTGTACAAAGATTTGTGACCAGATGTAAAGTGTGCCAGTTAGCAAAGGGTCATAGTCAAAACATAGGAGTTTACACACCATTTCCCATTCCAAGTAGACCGTGAGACTTAGTTAGCTTGGACTTCGTCTTGGGTCTACCAAGGACACAGCGGGGTTATGACTCAGTGATGGTAGTAGTGGATTGGTTTTCGAAGATGGCGCATTTCATCCCTTGCAGAAAAACCAGCGATGCCACTCACGTGGCCCACTTGTTCTTTACAGAGATTATCAAGCTACATGGTTTGCCTAAGTCTATTCTCTCTGAGAGGGATGTGAAATTCACAGGGCACTTTTGGCACACCCTGTGGAAGAAGATGGACACACAGTTGAGTTACAGCGCTATTTATCACCCGCAGACCGACAGGCAAACAGAGGTGGTAAACAGAAGTCTGGGGAACCTGCTATGAAGCTTGATTGGTGAGAATTCGTGGATGTGGGATCGAGTACTTGCCAAGGCAGAGTTTGCTTATAACGACTCGCCCAATCGCAGCACGAGTTGTAGTCCTTTTTAGATATTGTATGGCATGCACCTTCGCAGAGTGCATGAATTACGGGATCTGGGACAACAGGAGAGATGGAGTGCTGATGGGGAAGACTTCGCTAACGCAATGAAAGATTTGCATGAGCAGGTGAAAATCAAATTGCAGGACAGCAGTGAAAAATATAAGCAGCAAGCAGATTTGAAATGGAGTGAAGTGTAGTTTAATGTGGGAGATGAAGTCCTCACACATTTGTGAAAGGAATGCTTCCCTAGAGGTGCATACAACAAGCTGAAGTACAAGAATATAGGTCCCTGCAAAGTTCTCCAGAAATTTTCAGTGAATGCCTACGAAATACAACTGCCACCAGGGATAGTTATTTTGCCCATCTTTAATGTAGCAGACCTATTTCCATACACTTCTGGTTCAGAGGAAGACAGTACCACACGGCTTACATGGGACACCCAAGATGGAAGTGAGACTTGGATGAGACAAATGCCTTACGTTCACCCTCCCGAGATTGAGAGGATCCTCGACACTCAGGTGGCTAAGCGAACTCAGCGGAAGGAGTATCTGCAATACCTAGTCAAGTGGAAGAATCGTCATATTGAGGACAGTCTGTGGCTTGATGCCAGGCAAATAGAGCAGGCGGGTTATTCAGTCAATAAGCTCATGGACCGGAGTCATGAATTTTTTTCTTACCCCGGGAGCCTGATGCAGGAGCATCCAGCTAGGGGCACCATGACCGGGTGTTGGTCTCAGCTGAGGAGGAGAGGTCATCAACAATTTGAATTTCATTTGTGTTGTTAATTAAAGATAGTATTAGGAGCCTGTTTTATGTTTTGTTTTTGTCTGTTAATGAGTAGTTAAGGACAGTACAGTTAGGTAGAAACAGTTACAGACACCTAGTTGTCTGGTCTCTTGTGTAGTTTAATTTTCTAGTTGTTTATTTAAAAAAAAAACAACAACAACAAAATAACCGGAAAGAAAATATTATCATTGTATTTTATAGAATGAAAAGATCAAATAGAAAGATAGTTAATAACTGCATAACCAAACAAGAAACTGCCAACGGTTTGCTTAATTGTATTACAAGGGATTATAAAACAATTGCACACAGCATGGATGGGGTTCGTTATTTCTGAAACAGAGAATAATAATACAAAACAGAGACATTTTATTTACATTCTATTTTCCTAAATCCATCTGAATTGATTACTGTATCTCCTATAATCTACTTTTTTTTCATGCAATGTAAGAACAGACAGACAATCTATCAAATACTTTCTGAACAGAAGCAAGTTCCCGAATACAAAGTCAAGCAAAAGCATAATTAAAGCCGAGACACAGATATACGAAATGAAGACAAGCACATAGGCCTGTGCACGCTAAAGAGGCTACAGAGGCGCGAACATACGCTACAGTAAAGCATTATCAACAAATACAATTCCAACATCAAGCATAAACAAGAGGTAACCCTGTGCACGATAATACCAAATTTCTTTCATTACTATTTCACAAATATTGTTACAGTCCACATTGGGGTTTCAAACATGTGAATACAAATCTACAGCCTACGGTTTCAAAAGTGAGGAAACCCTCCTTCAGAAATAGAGCAATAGGATGAGGGTTAGGGTTTCAAACCCTCAAAACAAAAGTTCCTTACGGCCCACAGCTGAATCCACAATATACAATTAATGAACCAGGAAACGAGGTTTGTTCACAATCCAATGCATTGCAACCGAACAGGTCAAGCACAATAGAAACACAACCAGAAAACCTTTGACCAGACAGAGGCATCAAGGAAAGATCCTACCGGGTCTATTCGAATAAGGGGCCGAGGGTTATGCTCACTAGAGACCAGAGACCTGCAAGAGAAACATGACAAGGTGTTAGCAACAAGGGTTTGAGAACCAGACAACAAATGTGAAAACTGATAAAAAGGGAAACGTGCATGCCAGATGAACTTACCCTCTCGACGACAGAACTAAACAAGAAAATTTACCATTGGCCGCGGCCATCATTGAACAAGAACCCTGCTCGCAAGGAGCCGAGATTATTAGTGTAAATACAAATTGGGAATATAAGCTTCAACAAAGAGAGACATCTTACCTTGCCAGAGGAAACAGTCGCGGATGGAAGGGTCCTGTTGACGCTGCGTCCTGAGCACAAGCAAATGTGTACCCAAAAACAAATAATGTAAGCATGCAAGTGGCAACGAAACTGTAAGGTAAAATCAAGGACCAAAGAGCAACCAAAATGAAGCAGTAAACATCGAGTGCCCAAAAAGTAAGCAAACCTCGCACAGATCGACTAGAGACTAGCAGAATCGAGCTAGCAAGGGCATAAACCAAAGGAAGAACAATATTAATGCACAACTGAAACTTACCAACGAAATCCACATTCGATGCAGGAAAACATAGTTGCAGAACAGTGCCAAACCCTCACGGAGTCGCAGAGCTCACAAACAACAGCACAAAGTGAAAAATGATCGAGAGAATCCAATACCCAAGGATTTAGCAGAACGCGGGATGGAAGCCCGAGGTCTAGACACTTGTCCTCTCAGCGTACAAACATATTTAAATAGCGATCAATTTCCAGCCTAAATATCTGCGCTAAACCCTAATTAACAATATCATTATGCATAAACCATTGTAATCAACAGTTGCTTGATTAATATGTGATTAGTGATTATCCGTAAGCCAAGCATATATTGTTAATCACCCCAGACAAACATTAATAAAGATTGTACAGCGTATTGTGGGTTGGTCCCATCAGAAACTTATTCGAATATATATATATATATATATATAAACAAGAGGTCACTGTAAATTACATACCAAAGTTGTATGGATTTTAAAAAGAATTACTGTAACATTTTGTTGCCATATACACATTTTAGCGGATGTTGGAACCAAAGTGGTTATCCACACTCATTTTAGGTATTACACATGCTTTAGTACTGAAAGCTATGAACCCTGATTGTATAAGTAAAAGATATATTGGTAAGCATAGAATAAAAATTACTAAATTTATGTGTGATTGGGTGAATTTGAGGGATCAAATTTGTAATGCTTCTTGAAATCAAAGTAAAGTAGTTGATCGTTATGTAAAGAAACTATTATTTTTTTATAAATTTTAAAATAAATTATTTTTTCATGTATTTCTCATTTTTCATTTATTATTTGTGAAAGCAAGTCTTTATTTGGGAAAGAAAGTCTTTATTTAGGAAAGCAAGTCTTTGTTTATGTTGGTTTAATGATATTACAATTAGTATAGATTCAATTTAACTTTCAATCTAATACCAAGGGCAAAGAGGAATCAGATGGATGTATATTAGTTTTGAATAACACATTAATAAAAAACTTTAACTACAAGAAATTTCTAATTTTCACTTGCTAATAATAATAGTTTCAGGTTGGTTGTTGTGTAGCAGGAGAAAGCAATCACACCCTATGTAGGTGAAACCTCCAAAGTTTCAACTCTAAATTTTTTTCCACATTACATTAATAAATTACACGTACATGCTTATGGTACTTTTGGCATTTACACGTCTAGATGCTTGGCTTCTTGGTTCTTCCTGATATTATTCCTTCAGTCAATTTATAAAATTAATTTGTTAATCTCCTAAACCAAATCACTTGATGTAGGTGAAACCTCAAGAGTTTCAACTCTAAAATTTTCTCTAGAATACATTGATAAATTATACATAAATGCTTATGATAATTTTGGCATTCACACATGTAGATTTAAAGAAACACATACGATAATTTTGGCATTCACACTTGTAGATTTAAAGAAACACAAAAAATACAGGAAATACCTGAACATAATGATAAAGGACAATCCTTAATACAAATTCCTTGTCATCGATAATTTTCCTAATATTCCTTGTCATCGATAATTTTCCTAATATCATTGGATGTTTGGAAGCCCTTCTAGATTGTATCTGAAGAGAAAAGTTGACTTTGTTATTACTATAGTTGCATTTTGAGAAGTGAGAAGTTGATTTTCATTGTAGATGTGATTCTTTGAAAATGTGTGAGTTGACATTTAACATTTCAAATTTTAATTTTTAATTATTATAATTCTTAATTTGATAATTTCACTTTGCTTAATTAATAATTATAATTATTATTTTAATTATTAATTTTGAGCAGACATAAAATTACATGATGTTACATGACTTTACAACATCTCCCTCATATTGGGTTGTAGAGCACCTCTCAATGTAATTGTATGCCATTCGTTCTCAAAAGAAACTATATTTATTTTGTTACCAGAGAATAGCCCTTGATGTGTTGCAATGTTGTCTATTAAATCGTTTAAACCAAATTAATTCCTTGGTTGCATTGTAGATGAGATACTCTACTTAGATGCTTGGCTTCTTGGTTGTTCATGATATTATTCCTCTGGTCAATTTATAAAATTAATTTGTTAATCTCCTAAACCAAATCAATTCCTTGGTTGCATCTATGTTTGAGACAATCTACTTCAATAATTAGATGTTTGGCTACTTAGTTGCTCATGATATTATTCCTCTAATCAGTTTGAAACATTAGTTGGACCTAAATCTTTGATCATCCACATCCTTTTCTCAAATCTCCATCACAAAATTCTACTAACTTTAATGTATCAATTTCCATCAAAAGTAATGTCCATGTTTGAAGAAGTTCTACATGGGGTTGTGTTTCTCACAATTTCAAGATGGAAAAAATCCATGTTGAAGGTTTCACATTATCTCCCTAAAAGAAAACTTATGGTGCGAAAAGTTTCCCACTCGAGACACTCAACCTAAAATCTTAAAATGTAAGGGATGTCTTAGCATATCCCTTGGATGCATTTTTGTGTTCTGCATTTCCATGCCCTATAAACTTGGTAGGAGATTTGTTTTATGTACCCTAAAAATATCTTAAAACTCTCTTTATTGATTAATAATGGTGTTAGCCCAGACCTAAAGAAAATTGCCTCAATCAAATTAAACAAAAATGATGTCTATTCTTGTACATACCATAATATACATCATGATGGAATTTTCATTTACAAATAACAATTTTTCATTGCTTGCAACTCAACCTACATCTTTGGACTCATGTCTTTAGATAATTGACCATATAAACTTTAGTTGTGATGTTGGATTTCAACTTTTAATATTGACAAATGTTTGCAAAAAAAATTACATCATTGTTGGAATTTAGAAGATCTAACATGTATACTTGAAGTAAGTATTTGAATCAATAGGCAGATTCTCTCAAATACTTATCCCTTTAGGTATCCATCAATCCTTTGGCAAATTAAAGGAAATTAAAGAAAATAGAGGCCTCAATAATAAAAAGACTTATGAGGATCAATTCATAACTTCCTTTTTTTTTTTTTTGTCTGAGGTCTCTATATTCTATCATATGCTTGCACGCTTAGAGCATTCTTGGAGCACTCTAGCATTAGAGAAAGGAAGACAAAGGAAGGACAAGAAAACAAAGGAAAGCAAGATCAAGCAAGGAAAGATAGGATCAAGCATCTTCAACAGGAATAATTGCATGTAATAGGTTGCATGCATGATTTCCTAGCTTGCTGGTAAATGCATGTACGTATTTGGTTCTCTTGTTGTCATTGGCATGGGTTTTTCCAGGTGCAATAGTGGTTTCAACCTTTCCTTTCCATTTTCAGATAATCATGTTGTGATGAGGTTCTTTCATTTTGTTGAGCTTTGGATTTCCGGATCATTTTGGATCTAATAGAGGTGGTCTCAAGAAAATTCCCAAGGGCCTAGGAATCCTTTGACCGGTTTTGGTAGGATTGTGGTAAAGCCTGAGGGTGGAGATAGGCAAATTCCTCAAGGTGTTGGTGAAGAAATCTGAAGGCATCCAAGCTTGTTTGGGCCTAGGAATCCCTTGACCGACGTTGGCAGGATTGCGGTAAATCCTGATAGTGTATGTTCTTGTTTGGGCCTAGGAATCCCTTGACCGATGATGGCGGGATTGCGGTAAATCTTGATTTTGTAGGTGATTGTTTTGGACCTAGGAGTCCCTTGACCGTTTTTGGAGGGATTGCAGTAAACCTGAGGGATCCATGGTTGTTTTGTTGTGAGTCCCACATTCATATTTGGAATATGGAACGAGGGTGATTGGCTGAAAGAAATATTTGGTTCAGCCCAATCTATGGTCAGGTGGTATGTGGAAGTCCTTGACTTGGTTGGATTTTGCATATGTTAATAAGAGCTCTTTTCCTCTTGTATTTCATGATTAGTTATACTTGTTATTATGTGGCTTTGATGGTTGTTCAATCATTGTTATTATTCTGGTTATAAGCATGGTTTCATGACAGATTATAGTTATGTCGCTTATCATGTTTTGATTAGTAAATGAATGGTTATTGAATGCATTACCTAATAGATGTTATTACAACTATTATGAGAGGGAATTATACCTTCTTTATGATTCTCAAATAAGTATTAGACCCCTATGTTCAGATATGCATTCATGACCTGTAGATTACATGTTCACAATGTGTTTGTCGAAATGACTGTCATGGTTAGGCGTTGTTAGGTCAAGTCATTGAGAAAATTCTATATGGATGTCTTTGTATTGATGTCAATTATCATTTTGGAAAGTCTCACTGAGTTCTGCGTAGTGGTAGGGAGGCTGACCTAAAATTTAGGTTTAAAATATGGGATCACATGGTCTGAGCTGAACTTTTTGGGGTGCAACCTCTGGGATGCAAGCTTGTGGGAGTGGTTGGAGGCTTCCAACTACATGGATAACTTTCTGTGGGAGTGGTTAAGAGCCCAGGGCTATGAAAAAGAGGTCTAGATAAGGGTTTAGCCACCTAGGGTGGTTGTTTAGCCCCTGAGTGAACAGTCGCTCTTGTAGCAGGTGTCAAGTGGCGAGTTAGTGGTCATTAGTTGGCCCCACTTCCTTAAGAGGACTTAGGAGGTTGGGTCATATCATAGTATCTCTACAGATCATGTTTACCTCAAAATATCCATGAAAGTGGGTAAATGTGGGAGGGTGGTGTTACAGGTTGGTATAAGAGTTGGTTTCATTCTCTTTGGGTGATCTATGATACCGGGTTGGTATTAGAGCTTCTTGGTTGAACACTTGGACTAGATGTGAAAAATGTGTTTGTCATGCATGCGTGTTAGTTGGCTATGTGTTTGTTGTGCATGCATCATGGTGGTCATTATGATGTTTATCATGTTGTTCGTATGTTATGAGGCTGACATTTTTGTTGAGATAGAGCAGGAGATGTAGATCATCAAAGAGAGGTTGCAGCACTAGACCTTAGGGTAAGTGCGGATCGTCATACATGTTTGTATGTTTGGCATGCATGTATTTTGGTTAATGGTTGTTATAAGAATTATGTTTATGTAAATGTTTGTCATTCTATTACTGTTGTGGTTACATGCATGATAAATTCTAGTTGATCAGTGTGGTTATATGCACATGCATTGAATAGTCATAAATGGTAGTAACTTATTGTTGTATGAATTTTGGTCATATGCATGATGATTATGGTCATTGCATTTAAGATCTTGATGCTACTATGTATCGTGCTATTTTGGATTGGTTTGTGTAGATAGTTATGGTTATGATATTCAGGTATGAGTCTATATACTTGTGATACTGTATCATACTAATCTATACTTACTTGTGCAGATCTGATAGCCTCCCCTAAGATACATTGAAGTATGAGTGTGATTACGTCATCTGTTTCTTTTATCTAACATGGTATGTTTACAGGTTGTTTGAATGTTTTATTAATTGCATGATATCAGTATGTATCTATAAGACTACATGAAGGAATGATCTTGTTTTAAGACAATTGTACTAACACAATATGCGTTGAGGAAACTGATATGCACTTGAGTGCCAATGGGTGCTAATTGTAGTAGTATGACTAATGAATGTGAGTTCATTGTTGATTACGACATGGTTGTTAGTACTGGTAAAGGATGATTTCAAATTAATAGACACGATGTCTTGATATTTGGAATGTGTGATTGAAATGTGTGAACAATTGTAGGGAAACATGCTTCATATTAACGTGACAAGGTAACAATTGATTTGTCTATATAACTAACAGTTGGGTGATGTGATAAAATCTAATAAGACTCAATTGCAACAATGAAAAAGGTAAAAGAAAGGAATTGGGTGGTAATTCCTTTGTCTATGTTTGGAAACCGCAATTCCAAATGAATGAGTGCTTTGCATGAATACATGAAGTCTTCTTAGCCTTGATTTTGTTTGACATTATGTGGATATGTGCTAGATTCATGAACATGTATTTGACAGGTATAACAACTTATTTTCAGTTATCACTAGACTTGTCAAGGAATTCGAGTCCCTTGAGAGATGATATATGTACATGTTTAGTTACAAGACAGTGTGCTTGGAACAACGAGGTAAGGTAATCAATATATTGTTATATTTATTTATGCACTAACAATTGTGTGTTTATGGTAGTATGATGCAAGGAATTGCATGACAAAATAGACTGCCATGAAATCTTGAAGAAGGCTCAGGTTGAGCTTTCCTTTGGAAGCAATGGGAACCCATGGGGTTGAGTCATGGTGTCTGTTACTAGTTTTGTGCTTTCGGTGCTTTGTGACTTTCTTGCACTTGATTTGCAGTTTTGTTTATGTCTGGTGCATGACCATGCCACTTTGTTGCGATGTAGTATTGCAATTGGTTTTCCTTGGTTTTCTTCTTGTTTGTTTCTTGTTCTTTCCTTTTATGTTTTCAGGGTCTTGGGAATTGGTTGGGGAAAGAGGAAAGTTAATGGAGCTTAGGGAGAGTTGAATGAAACCCAATAGATAATATAAGACCCAGATGAAGCCCGGTGCATGTATAAGGGCAGCTGGAGGTAATATTACGATAACCAATTACATTAGTTGGGTCCATTGGGATAAATGGACGATGACATGAGAGTCATGAGAAAGGTAAAGTAAATGGATTCGAGTCGTCAAATGACTTGGCTATGTTTGGAATTGTTTTTCTCAATGTTGTGCATATGTTGCATGGATAAAGGGAGTTCTCTTAACCTTGACCTTATGATATATGGTAATTGTGTTGATGATTATGCTAATTCCTATATATGTATATATGTATGTACATATGCCATTGTATGATAGGGTCATCAGGGATCATGATTGATTTATGCTAATGTTTATATGTATATATGTCGTTGTCTATTAGGGTCATCAAGGATAATTCTCATGGAAGAATGATTGCCTATGCAAGTGAATGGCATGAAGAGGTTCCTGATTTTATGAGGAATCAAGTGGAAAGAGTAGCCTTGAAAAATCTATGGGGTTAGTATCATGTGGATGTGAATTGATATTATGTGTTTATACTATGCCTATGTTTATGTTATGGCAAGTAAAACTGAAGGATACATCAACTGAATGAAAGCAGTGGGATCTGTGGCATGCTGGGACAAGCATGGTTAGTGGAGATACACTAGAGGTAAGGTTGTCAGTAGAGACAACGTAGTCTCTGGAAGTGCAATACTATTATTGTGTATATGTTGTACATGTTGTACTTGTAATGTTGTGTACATGCGGTGCTATGTATATATGGTGTTGTGTACATCTTGTAGATGTGGTGTTATGCATATATGATGTTATGTACATGTTGTATATGCATTGTTGTGAACACATGGTGTTGTGTACATGTCGTATATGTAGTGCTATGTACAAATGGTGTTGTGTACATGAGGTGTGGTGTACACATTGTACGTGCAATGTTGGGTATGTATAGTGTTGTGTGCATGTTGTACATGTGGTGCTATGTACATGTTATACAGGTTGTGTCGTGTGCATGCAGTGTTGTGTATATGTTGTACATGTGGTGTTGTGTGCACATGGTGTTGTGTACATGTTGTGTACACGTTGTGCAGGTGGTGATGCGTACACACGATGATGTGTATATGTGGTGTTGTGTACACATTGTGAGGGTGGTTCCGTGTATATGTGGTTTTGTGTACACATTGTGCAGGTGGTGTTGTGTATAGGTGGTATTGTGTACATGTGGTACATGTGGTATTGTGTGCATATCATACATGTTGTGTTGTGTACATGTTTTATTTTGTAGTTGTGGTATCGTGACATGTATATTCATTGTGTTTTACCCTATGTACGTATGTGTTATGCATTGTACACTAGGTGTAGGTGTATGCATTGTGTTGTGGTGTATACAGGGTGTAGGTGTATTTGTTGTGTTGTACACCGGGTATAGGTTTATGTGTTGTGTTGTATATCGAGTGTAGGTGTATGTATTATATGGCGGGTCTAGGTGCATGTATTGCGTGGTGTTGTTTGTTGTATCTGGTTGTATCCATGTGGTGTACACTCAGGTGTATATGTACGTGATTGAAGAGAAGCAAAGGAACTAAGTGTTTGTTGGGTGTGGTAACTGATCTAGTGTGCGTATAGAAAGAACAAAGGCATGAGCAAAGAACCGATTGAAGGATAAGTATGAATATTTTATTTCAGTTTTGACTATCCATGTGATCTATGATTTTGATTTATGATGGTTGCGTTTTGAGCTCAATTGATGTGATATTCTTATACATGATGATTTGATCAAAGAGCTAGTTCGAATTATTGTGACATGAAGTAAATAGAATTGTAGGTGTACCTTATTGACGAGCTACTAATGAGGTATGATTTGAATTTATTTCAATTTGTTTTGAGTCTAATGAGAATTATGTGCTTGGTATAGGAAAGCATGGAAATTCCTAGTTTGGGGGGTTGGATTGAATGCCAAAGAAATAGAAACAAAAAAAGGGAATTAGAACAAGAAACAATGTACTGGTAAAGCATTTAGGAGCAAGGCCATTGTCGGACAATGTTACCCAATAGTGTCCATTGGTTACAATAAGCATTCTATGACCGATATGATGGTTTTGAGGTAGGGATATGCCTTGGTTTTTGGGCATTCCGATGTGAGGAATCCTTTCCAAGGGATGAATCGCTCGAGAAAGGGGATGTCAAGGAACTTGGAAGGTGAGTGAATGCACAGAAGGGGGTTACCAGATTTCCTGAGGGACTGTGTAGTAGAGAAGGGAAGGCTGGGGGATGGATTTGTTTTGGTCATTAGCATTTCCAGATGGAATCAGATGCATATTGAGAGTGTGCCCTGGAACAATGATTCAATAATTGTTCACTAAGAGAACAAGTATCACAAGGATCATAGTGCTAGATATTGGATGCAGACTTTGACTTTGGCAGTGGATTTTGGACTTCTTAGGAAGGAGGTGAATCCTAGTATTACTTTGAGGGTGGAGGTGTGAGCCTCTATATTCCCTTGTGGCCGATGCAGGCTATGTATCCTTCATTATTTATCAGTTGAGGCAAAGGATTTTTGGTATATATACATATTTATGTATGGTTATTATTGTAAATACTATAATGAGTTGTGTTATAAGCTCTAGTAAACGGTATGATTGTCATGTTTTTAGCATGATGTCATTGTAAATACTGCAACGAGCTGGGTTATAAAGCTCCATGGGTAATATATTTTTGTTTTCAGTGGTTTACTGGTCATAAGTGTCATAAAACATCGACGATGGTGTTCCCCTAAGGGGGAGGGGTTCGTCACAACCCCAAGTTAAAAGTTCATGTAATAAAGTTAATAAAGGCAAAATAAGACCAAGGTCACGAGACATGTATTCCAAGCTAAATGTTGTACAAAACATCCTAATGGGTGTTCATTTCGGTTTATTATGGCTAAGGAAATTGGCAAAGGCATTGGCAAAAGAATTGAAAAGGAAAAGAAACATTAATTGGAATTTTATTTATGAAAATAATGGAAAATAGGATAAAAGGAAGGTGAAAGGTCACAAAATTGCATGTGAGGAGGAATTTGAAGTAAAATTAGAGGAAATTGAAGAAAATAGAGACCCTAATAATAAAAATACTTCTCAGGATTAGTTCACAACTTTTTTTACTTAACCTTTTGTCAATTTTAGCTTGTAGCTCTCTCTATTCTCTCATACTCTTGCACACTTAGATCATTCTTGGAGTACTCTAGCATTAGAGAAAGGAAGGCAAAGGAAGGACACGAAAGCAAAGGAAAGGAAGGATCAAGCAAGGAAAATTTAGATCAAGAAGATTCAATAGGAATACTTGCATGCAACAAGTTGCATGTGTGAATTCCTAGCTAGTATGTGAATGCATGGTACCTACATGTATGTATTTGGTTCTCTTGTTGTCATTGGCATGGATTTTTCCAGGTGCAACAATGATTTCATCCTTGCCTTGCCATTTTCAGATAGCCATGGTGTGATGGGATTCTTTCATTTGGTAGAGCTTTGGATTGCTAGATGGTTTTGGAATCGGCTGAGGTTGTCTTAGGAAAATTCCCAAGGGCCTAGGAATCCCTTAACCAGTCTTGGTGGGATTACGGTAAAACCTTATGGTGGAGATGAGAAAATTCTTTAAGGTATTGGTGAAGAAATATAAAGGCATCCAAGCTTGTTTGGGCCTAGGAATCCCTTGACTGGTGTTGGTAGGATTGTGGTACAACCTAGTAGTGTATATTCTTGTTTGGCCTAGGAACCCCTTGACTGGTGTTGGCGGGATTGCGGTAAATCCTGTTTGTGTGGGCACTTATTTTGGGCCTAGAAGTCCCTTGACTGGTTTTGGCAGGATTACAACAATTTGATGATGGAGTTCACCCCTCCTGGGATATGTCTGCAGGTTCAACTTCCAATGTTGGGCCTTTAATTTATATTCTCAAATTTTAAATTACATCAGTTTACATATCTCAAATTGCAAAAAATGATATTGCCATTGAGTTCATAACACCCAAAAACCCATGCCCCAGGCTCCTCTTGGGCTCAAAAAGGCTGAAGAATGACCAAGTTAGGCCTATTTCTCCAATTCTCTATCATCTGCCCCGCAAATTGATACAATTGGCTAACTATTCTATGAGATCCACCTTTTCGTTGACCTCCAAGTGATAATTTCGCCTAGGATCAGCGAGATTCTTGTCACAATTGGTGCAATTTGTCGCCTACTTAACCATGCTCATAAGGCCTTAAGTGTCGATTTCTTTGACATTGGTCCTAGTTATATGGGCCATGTGGCCAGGGGTTGGGCTACACACCCGTCCCTTCGGCTATGCATTGGGTAGTGGTCACATGTCAATAATAAGACCGAGGGTCTGGCCTATCCGCCCGCCCCCTCCGCCATGACTCCAACAAAAATTTACGTTAGTCTATTGGAACCAGGGGCCGAGGCCTATCTGCCCACCCCCTATGTTGTTAATCCCAGTCATGTCAATGCATAAAAACCTGGGGATGGGGCCAAGTGCCCCACCCCCTTCCCCCAATGTGCCAACAACTTCAATTCAAATATAACTAGAGTTCCATTTCAGTTAGGAACTATTGTTGTGGTTTAACGGTAAACGGAGGCCCTTCAACCTTGTTACTTTTTTCCCAATAACAGAGGGCCATGTGGTGTTGTCTCATTAGGCCATGTGGCACCTCCTGATTGGGTCACCCGATCAATCAATAACCATTCAAAAAATGCCAACCCGACCAATATGAACATGCCATGTGTTAGCACATAATTGGCCCATCTGACACATTACCCTGCATAGTTAGCTGATGATGTCAATTGTATGACCTGCCCAGTCAACAACCAATTCAACCTTGCAAGTTAACTTTTTAGCTGTTTGGAGAAAACTTCAGAACATCATAACTTTCTCATACGACATCAGATTGAGGTCATTCAAGCAATGTTGGAATCAAGATAACGAGCACTACGATTTGGCATTGGTTTAAAGGAATTTTGAGCATATTTTTGATCTCATAGATAAAAATGGATCTCTTCTTAAATGATTTAACGCGAGATTTAGATCTCTCAATGTATAATGGTAACATTGATAAAATATACCACAATTTTACTACAACCCTTTCCAATACCATTAATAGATCCTCTACCAAGGTATCGTATAAAAACAACAATAGGAATTCCAACCCTTGGGTATGATAATAATTGTAAGATTTCCAAGAAAGCAATTAGAGATGCTCCTAACAAAACTGTAAAGCTTGAAAAAATAAGTGTGTACCAAGATCTTATCAAAAGGAAGATAAAGTACTATATAAATATGAGGCAAGAGTGTCTTCTTAATCTCTCTAAAGTTGAGCCTAACAAGTTTTGGAGGAATATTCTTACCTGTAAAAGAAAGAAAATAATTTGATCCCTTTAAAGGAATGGGATATCTATCTTAAGAACATTTATGACTCCTTGGACACCATGGACAACATCGTAAAGACTCCGATAGAGGAAGACATCTTTTCTTTGGTAGACGTCGAATTCAGGATTAAGAATGATATTAAAGGTTACCAAGCTGAAATTTTCAAAATGGGAAGGTATACTCTTATCTCTCATATACACAAACTCCTCAATTTGGCAGTGAAAAACGACTTCCCTAAGCCTTGGACCCAAAGCCTTATTGTGCCTATCATTAAAAGTGGGGATAAAAATGTTCCCTCTAACTATAGGACTATCATAATTGGCCACATTTTAGGTAAATTGTATGGTCTCATTTAGGAAAAGAAGATTAGCCTCTAGCTTGAAATCCATGGTAAAAGAGCTAAAGGGCAAGCTAGTTTTAGGAGACACACTCTACTACTAACCACCTCTCCACTCTTAAGGCCATTGTCGAGGAGTGTCGCAATAGTAAAATTGATTAATTATGTTGGTTTGTTGACCTTAGAGAAGGTTTCGACATAATTCCTTGGGAGAAGTTATGGCATAGACTCGATGAGATAATGGTTCCTCTCAAGTTGAGGGTTGTTGTAACTAGGTAATATGAGAATGATATTTGCAAGGTTAAGACCACCAAGGGTTGGTCTGAGGAGATTAAATGCAATATCGAAGTTAATCAAGGATGTCCCATATCCTCTATAATTTTTGGCATTTACATTAATAAGCTAGAAGAGTGTTTAGAAGCTATGGGATTTTATGGATACAAGCTCATTGGTATAGTCATTACTCTTCTCCTTTATGTTGGTGATATATTTCTTCTAGCTAGAAGCCCTGATGATCTTGACAAGTAACTTAGAATCCTCCATAATTATTGATCCAAGTTGGGTATGATTGTTAATACCAACAAAGACTAAACTCCTGATGATTAAACCCAAAAAGATCAACTATGATAATTTAATTTATGATAAAAATTACTTGGAGAAGGTTTCCTCATACAAATATTTATATATTGACATTCATCATTAGCTCTGTTGTAGCATCCATTATCATTTTAATTTTATTTTCAGTTTTATTGCAAAGATAAAAAAATCAAATATTATGTTCTAACGAAACTAAAAGAAAATGGGGAAATCCGAAAGAAGTGATTTATTTTATATTATTGATGGCTTTTGAAAGTGAGAAACCCGGGAGAAGATCTGAGCCGTCTGGTTGACAAGCAACAGATCTAACGGTAATCACGTGCTAATAAGCATGGAGGATAACTCCAAAATCGGACGTGAGAAATTATAAAACCAAGTTAAAACCTCAGTTAATCAGGGTCGTCCGCTTGAAGGATTCATATCCGACGGTAATCGCGTGGTTAACAAGGACGAAGTTTAATCTAGAAAATGGACGTGATGGTTTATGGAATGTGATTTAATCCATTGAAGTCTGAATCAATCACAATCGCTCATCAAGAAGGGACGAGATCTGATGGATATCGCGTCAAAAAGTGCACGAGTTTTATTATAAATTTCGGACTCGAGAAGTCTATGAACTGCAGCTTTGTTTCCTTTCGTTTTTGTGGGGAAGGTAAAGGTTTGTGGAAAAGGCAGACCCAATATGTTCTGAACTAGAGTTTATTTCCTTTTGGGTTCCGGCCATAAGCGTTTAAGGATGGATCGATGGTGGTTGGTCGGGCTTCTTTGTGATTTCACCAATTAAAATGCTTCTGATATATACGTGGGCCATAAGGGTTTCTTTGTGTTTCCGCCAATCAGAACACTTATGATTTATATGTGGGCCCATAACCCATAGGTCTACGCACGAAATTTTGTAAAGATGCAACTTTGCCGCGTTAAAGAAGTTTAGTTGTCATCAAGACATCTACATGATTACAGTTTGCAGAATAGAGGACCACATACTCAAGTCATAGATTTGAACAGTGAGCAACCATCACTAGTCATATTCTAATTTCTATTACTTCTTGTTATTTTATTTTCTTGAGAAGAATGAGGTGTCTTTTACCCTCCAATGTAATGTTCTATAATGACTCTTACTTTAGACAGTTAGGAGATAGTTAAGCAGTTTGACAGTTTTGGTGGTTACCAACTGTCCCATGTTGTATAAGAAGAGGAAAAATTATAGAAAACGGGTACGAATTTTGAAGATCCTGGAGGCTATGCTATTGTATTCTTGATCAAATTGATGATTAATGAAAGAATCAAGAGTTTTCCACACATTGTTGGGTATGATTTCGTAATTTCTTTGTTATGTGTCATCGTGTGTCTTCCTTTCTTTAAGTATGGTAATGAAACTGTAGGTCTTTGTTTACTTATGTGAATGAAGTTGAAATTCCTTAAAAGAGTGCTCCTGTACTTAAATTTCCTACTTCTACATTTCTTCTAAGTTACAGATAATAGTTTCTTTGAAAAAAAACATATTGTCTCTAACTTCTCAAAGTGTTATAGATAATAGTTTCTGTGAAAAACAACATATTGTCTCTAACTTCTCAAAGCATTCTTCACTCAGAATTTATATCCAACAATCATATGGCATTCTGAGACTTTCATATCAGCTAAGTATTAAGGGTTAAAAGTCAGGCCCTTCACTTGAGGATACATCATACAAATAAGTGACAAGAATAATAAACATTAATGTCTTAAGCACAATTTCTACACAGCCAAGAAATTGGTTTCTTAAGGGACAACATTAATTGGCGTTGTTGCCGTGGAATGAAGTCAAGAACACTTTTCCCTGGGTTTTTAATATTTTCCTCTAGTTGTTCAGTGAGGAGGAAATATTTGGTTGTATTGAACAGAAAATAATAACTCTAGCTTCAAAGAGGCCTCATACGAGGGTAGATACCTCACAGCAAAAATCTTAAGCCCTTTTAGACCCAGAGAGACTAGTTCCAAGAGGGTTGGAAGGCCAAAAACTCCAGTTACACCAATTCCTACACTGTCCGCACCTGGCAGCAGTTCAACACATCTTTCATCCAAACATTCACCTTTGTTTGACCAAGAGCTACCTTTTACATACACTTCATTTCAAGAACCCAATTGTCAAGAACAATCTTTAGATTTTGTTTCTTTCTCAGTATCTGTTATAGTTATTCAACCTAAACCTATAACTACATTGCCACCTTTTCATACTCCATTTACTCCTCAGGCGGGTTCTACATCTATTGGTACTCAAGGTTTCATAAGTTCAGGAGCAAAAATGGCAACACCTGCATTCTTGTTGAATAGGTATGCACCTATTCAGTTGCCACAACAATTGAATCAAATGCCTCAAGAATACTTAAAAATTCTTCCTCGTTTCTCAGGGGAGGATGAACAACAGAAGAGAAACATATAATAGTGTTTTGTAATTTTATAGAAAACCTCAATGTTGAACACCTAGATGTTGTTTTAAGACTTTTTGTGAAATCCTTGGATGGTGAAGCAAGAAAGTGGTTTAAAGGGATTCCTAATAATTCTATTCCTACATGGGAAGAGATGGAGCGTGTGTTCTCCCAGAGATGGGGAGAGAAAAGAGACCATGGGTATTCACTCACAGAGTTTAATGCTATTAAGAAGAAATCTTATGAAAGTTTTGTTGAGTTCATCAGAAGGTTCAATAAACTTTACAACAATCTTCCAGTGGAGATCAAGCCCCCTCCTGCTAGTGCAAAAATAACCTTTGCAGGGGCATTTGAATTAGATTGTGGGTTGACATTGAGTGAGAGAAGATCCACAACCCTTGATCAGATCCAAACTAATGCTTTAGAAATAAAAAGAAAATCTGGTGGCTGCAGGTAAAGCACCAAAGACACAGCCTACTCAAGATAAGGGAAAGGCTAAAGAGGAATCCTCTCAAAGTCAAACATTAGAGGATATGAATAATGTAATTAAAAATGTGTCTAATAAATTGATTAAATTGGAATTAGAGAGTAAGAATTCTTAGAGGCAAGCACAACAGAATAGAAACTTTAATCCTCAATATAGAAGACAACCTCTGCAAATTTTGCAGAAGGAGAGAAAAGACCAAGATCAGGTTCAAGTACCGCTTTACTTAGAGGCAGATCCTGGAAGTACCAGAGCATTCCAGGGAGCATGATCATATTTCCACATTGTATGTAGTAGATGAAGATGAACTAGGTGTTAAAGGAGAATAATATACTGAAACAAATGCCATTTATGATGAGAATGAAATTGATGAATATTGGAAGCAGTTTACTGATTTTATGCAAGAAAAATTACATAAGAAATATGACTTGAGATCAAGGAAAAGATCTAGAATTTAAGAAAATGAAGGTGAGCAGCAAGTTCCATCTTCCCTACAAAAGGCAACTGCACAAGAACCACAGACTGCAAAACAATTAAATAAAGGAAAGAAACAACAGAATACAAATAGAAAGACTCGAATACTTCAAGGTGAGTCTTCTCAAGATAAAAGTGACAAAATTCCTTTAGAAAGAATTATTTCCATTCCACAGGAGATTTCAGTGATGAAGAAAAGTGAAGATGAAAATGCAATGAAAACTAACAAGTTCATGTGTTTAGTCTTACTAAAGAGTTAGAAAAAATCAGAATTCAGGTGCCCCTCACAGAGTTGGTCAAAGCACCAGTTTACCAAAGAGAGATTGCTGAGTTTGTCAATCTATCTTAGAATGTGAATATAAATGACACTGTGAATATGCAAGAAGATAAACTAGTAGTGGTTTTTGGTCCACATGTGGAGGAGGTAGATTATTCAACACCTCCTTTCTACATTTTTTTATTGATTCATGATTTCCTCTTTCATAATTGTATGTTTGATTCAGGAGCTTCACATAACCTTATGCCACTATTAGTGATGAAACAAATAAACCTACAAGTTACTAAACCTTACAGAGACCTGTATTCTTTTGACTCAAATAAAGTCAAGTGTCTGGGGGTCATTAAAGATATGGTGGTGTCACTAGCCCAAATCCCAACGAGAAGCTTGGTAATGGATGTAGTGGTAGCAGATATCCCTGTTAGGTTTGGAATGTTGCTATCTATGTCATGGGGGGCTAAATTGGGTCGTGTTTTGAAACTGGATTTTACTTATGCTATCATACCAATTTTTGGTGGAGAATAAAGAAGAATGTACAGAGAAACAAGATTTGTAAAAGCAATCACAAAGAACGAAGCAAGTAATTCACCTGTATATAGCCAAGAGAAAGACGACTTTTCTTGCTTCATGCTGCATGACAATGCAGAGTTGGCTGAAGATAAACAGAGGCAGCTTACTTCAGCCAGTGTAAATACAGAGCTGCAAACAGAAGGGGTGTGGAAGTGCTTCTTTGATGGAGCCTATTCTAAAGAAGGAACAGGTGTTGGTTTCCTTTTAATTACAGTGGGAGGTAATATGATCCCTTTTTATTTTAAACTGGAGTTCGAAGCGACTAATAATGTGGCAGAATATGAATCTTGATCATTTCTCTGTAAACAGCAAAACAAATGGGAGTCCATTCAATTTCTGCTTTTGGAGATTCAGAGTTGATTATAAAGAAAATAAAGAACCATTGTCAAACAAAACACCCTAGGCTTAGGGCATACATAAATGAAGTGTGGGATTTAGTTGAGAACTTCTTTGAGGCTTTTAACATACAGTTCATTCCAATAGATGGAAACAGATTAGAAGATTCTTTGGTTGTGGCTTCCAGTACTTTTAAGCCTCCTATAAATCCAAAGCTAAGACATGAGGTTGAAATGAGGCACGTGCCTTCTGTTCCGGATAATATAAAACATCGGCAGATTTTTTTGGATGATCAATAGATTAAGGAATTCTTGACTATGATTGAAGATTTTCAGGGCACCGAGATTGATCAGGATGAATATGAAACAACAAAAGGTGAGAAGTAAGTGGTTTGAAAAATTCCATAGTTAATCAAAAAATTATTCAATTGAAAGATAATATTCTGCCAAGGGAGCTTGTCCCTCTTAAAATACTTTTTAAATCCAATGATGTAGCTCTTAGTTCAAAGAAAATTCCACAGGATGAGCAAATTCAAGATCAGAATATTGGAACCCAGAAGGAGCCCAAGCTAGTCAAATTATTTAATGGAGTTCCACTTAATTATAAGGATAGATATATTGAGATTTTTAGGGACTATATTGATGTTTTTTCTTGGTCTTATGAGGATCTCAAAACATATGATGTAAGTATTATTCAAAACAATATTCCCTTGAAAGAAAGGATTAAACCATTTAAGCAGAAACTCAAGCAGATAAACCCTTTGCTTTTACCATTGATTGAGAAAGAAGTCAAAAAGCTGCTTGATGCCAAGAAAATAGTTCCACTCCGGTACTCTGACTGGGTGCCAATCTAGTACTTGTAAGGAAGAAAAATGGAGAAATAAGATTATGTGTGGATTTCGGAAATCTAAATAGGGCTTCCTTAAAAGATAACTATCTGTTACATAAAATGAATCATCCGCTGCAGAAGGTAATTGGATCATTCAAAATGTCCATGCTAGATGGGTTCTCTGGGTATAACTAGGTGGTAGCTAATAAAGAAGATTAGAAAAAGATTGCATTCACAACTCCTTGGGGAACCTTTATGTATGCTCGAATTCCTTTTGGGTTGATGAATGCAAGTGCAACATTTCATAGGGAAATGGACATTGCATTTGTAGATGATAAGTTTGTAGTGATATACTTGGATGACATCACTATTTTCTCTAAGTCTGATGAGGAGCATCTGGACCATCTTAAAAAATAAATTGAGAAATGTAGAAAATTTGGGCTTTCTTTGAATCCTAAGAAGTCTATTTTTGCTCTAGAAGAAGGAAAACTACTGGGGCACATTGTTTCTAGAGATGGAGTTAAGATAGATCCAGCAAGGGTGCAAGCTGTGCAGAAAATACCCCTGCCCAGGGGTAAGAAAGACATTCAAAAATGTCTGGGAAAAATAAATTATTTAAGGAGGTTTGTGTCCAATTATGCTGAAATTGTAAAATAGATTACCAATATGTTGAAGAAAGAAAATGAAGTACATTGGACTAAGGAAGCCAAAGAGTCATTCTCCAGGATTAAAGAGGCATTACAAGTAGCTCCAGTTTTAATTAGCCCCGATTATCAAAAGCCTTTTCAAATTTTTTCATTTGCATCACTTAATTCAATAATTGTTGTTTTGTTACAGAAAAATGATGAAGAAAAGGAGCAACCAATTGCTTTCTTTAGAAATATTCTCAGAGATGTTGAACTAAAGTACAATATTCTTGAAAAACAGGTATATTTTTGGTAAAATTCCTAAAAGCCTTCGGGACTTATGTGTTAGAGTCACATATCATTTCTTATGTGCCAAATGCTGCAGTAAAGGATGTCTTAATACAGAGTGATGTGGAAGGCAAAAGAGGAAAATGGATAGCCAAGATTCAGGAGTATGACCTAGACATAAAGCCCACAAAGTTGGTGAAAGGGCAGGGGTTGGCAAAGATGTTGACAGAGTCAAATTTTTAGGCACTAGGAATCAACTTGCTAACACCTATGAATGAGGAAATAATTGAAGAAGGTGAAGAAAAATCCATCCCAGGTATGAAGGTCTGATATAAATTTTTATGTTCGCAATGGTACAATCACATAGTTCATTATTTATGTTTTCTCTCTTGTCCTCAATCTTTGGATAGAACAAGATATAGAGCAATAAAAATCAAAGGACAACCATATGTGATTGTAGAGGGTAGATTGTATTGGAAGAATCTTGTGGGAATTTTATTGTTATGTTTAACAGAGGATGAGTCTACAGATACCATTAAAGATTATCATGAGAAGTTATGTGGTGGACATTATAGTTGGAAAGCTACTGCACATAAAATCCTCTAGGCAGGGTTTTATTGGCCCACCCTATTTGGTGATATATGCAAGTTTGTCAGAAGTGTCACCTTTTTGCTGAGAATAAAAGGTTAGCTCCCTTGCCTTTGATCCCAGTCTTCATAGAAGAACCATTCAGACAATGGGGACTAGACTTTGTTGAGAAATTAACCCACCTTCAAGTGGACAACACAAGTGGGTTCTTATAGCGAATGATTATTTCACCAAGTGGGTAGAAACTATACCTACTAAAAGGGAAAATGGCGAGGTGGTGATGAAGTTTTTAGAGGAAAATATATTTAGCAGATTTGGATGCCTTGTCAAAATCATAACAGACAATGCTCAAGTGTTCATTTCAAGTAAGTTTGTTGCCTTTTTTTCAGAAGTATAATGTTATTTTATCTTATTCAACAACTTATCATCCACAAGGAAATGGGTTGGCCAAATCCACTAACAAAAAATTGATGATAATTCTTAAGAAAACTATTGCAGAGAATGAGAAAGACTGGGATTCAAAGTTAAAGTTTGCTCTATGGGTTGTCCAAGTGACTACAAGAAGGTCTACAGGCAAATCACCTTTCGAGTTAGTGTATGGAACTCAAGCTCTATTCCCTTGTCAACTTGTGAAGCCTGTGATTGCAATGATTTAGGAGGCAAAATAAGAGCCCAATGCTCTGATAAGAAGAATGCATAAGGTAGTGGAGTTGAGTGAAAGCACGGATAAGGTAAGAGATAATTTGATTATGTATCAATCAAAGATGAAGGGTATTTTTGACAGAAAGGCCAAGGAAATTGATTTTAAAGTTGGAGACTTGGTATTAAGGTGGGATACTAGAAGAGAAGATAAGGGCAAACATGGGAAGTTTGATCCTCTGTGGTATGCCCCATTCAGAATTATAGAAGCAAGGGCAAATAATACATTCTTCCTGGAGAATCTTGATGGTGAAACTTTACAGTTGTCTGTCAATGGGCAGTACCTCAAACATTATTTTCAATTTTGAAGCACAAGCATCCTATCATTGTAGATACTGGAGTGAATTCATTGTACAAATTCCATAGAATTTAAATTGGCTAAGCAATATGTGACTCCATGTCTGAGGTGAAGGCATTGATATGTGGTTCAAAATCACTATCCCAGGTGGAGCTAGATGTTGTAGCATCCATTGGCATTTTAATTTTATTTTTAGTTTTATCACAAAAAAAAAAATCAAATATTGTGTTCTAACGGAATTAAAAGAAAATGTGGAAATCTGAAAGAAGTGATTTATTTTATATTATTGATGGCTTTTGAACGTGAGAAACCCAGGAACAGATTTGAGTCGTCTGATTGAAAGGCAGTAGATCTAATGGTAATCACATGCTAACAAGCGTGTAGGATAACTCCAAAATCGGATGCAAGAAATTATAAAACTGAGTTAAAACCTCAGTTAATCAGGGTCATCCGCTTGAAGGATTCAGATACGACAGTAATCGCGTGGTTAAAAAGGATGAAGTTTAATCCAGAAAATGGACGCGATGGTTTATGGAATGTGATTTAATCCGTTGAAGTCTGGATCGATCACAACCGCTCATCAATAAGGGGCAAGATCCGAATGATATCGTGTCAAAAAGTGCATGGGTTTTATTATAAATTTCGGACCCAAGAAGTCTATGAACTGCAACTTTGTTTCCTTTAGTTTCCACGAGGAAGGTAAAGGTTTGTGGAAAAGGCAGACCCGATATGTTCTGAACTAGAGTTTGTTTCCTTTTGGGTTTTGACCATAAGTGTTAAGGACAGATCAACAGTGATTGGTCGGGTTTCTTTGTGATTCCGCCAATTAGAATTCTTCTGCTATATACGTGGGCCATAAGGGTTTCTTTGTGTTTCCACCAATCAGATTACTTATGATATATATGTGGGCCCATAATCCACAGGTCTACACATAGAATTTTGTAAAGATGCAGCTTTGCTGCGTTAAAGTAGTTTAGTTGTCATTAGGACATCTACAGGATTACAATTTGCAAAATACAGGACCACATACTCAAGTCATAGATTCGAACAGCGAGCAACCATCATCAATCATATTCTAATTTCTGTTACTTATTGTTATTTTTTTTCCTTGAGAAGAATGAGGTGTCTTTTACCCTCCAATGTAATGTTCTGTAATGACTGTTACTTTAGACAATTACGAGATAGTTAAGCAGTTTGACAGTTTTGGTGGTTACCAACTGTCCCATGATGTATAAGAAGAGGCAAAATTATAGAAAAAGGGTCCGAATTTTGAAGAGCCTGGAGGCTATGCTATTGTATTCTTGATCAAATTGATGATTAATGAAAGAATCGGGAGTTTTCCACACATTGTTGGGTATGCTTTCGTAATTTCTCTGTTATGTGTCATCATGTGTCTTCCTTTCTTTAAGTATGGTAATGAAGCTGCAGGTCTTTGTTTACTTATGTGAATGAAGTTAAATTTCATTAAAAGAGCGCTCCTGTACTTAAAGTTCCTACTTCTACATTTCTTCCAAGTTACAGATAATAGTTTTTGTGAAAAAACAACATATTGTCTCTAACTTCTAAAAGCATTCTTCACTCAGCATTTATATCCAGCAATCATATGGCATTCTGAGACTTTCATATCAGCTAAGTATTAAGGGTTAAAAGTCAGGCCCTTCAGGTCCTTCACTTAAGGGTACATCATACAAATAAGTGACAATAATAATAAACATTAATGTCTTAAGCACAATTTCTACACAGCCAAGAAATTGGTTTCTTAAGGGACAACAGGCTCAATCGGTACTGTAGCATTGAGAAAAGGATTTTAGGACGCTGGAAAGCTTACTATGATCATGAAAACAATTGTAAGTCAGCTGATATTTGGGTATGGAATAAAAAAATGTTCCTCTTTAAGACTTTCGTAACCCTTGCTATTTTATATGAAAGTGAGGTTTGGGGCTGTAGTATATCTAGAGAGTCATGGAGGAAGAATGAGATGATCCAAAAACAATTTATAACTTACAACCTCAAGATTAAAGGAAATACTCCCTACCCTATTCTCTTGATTGAAGCTGGCATTTCCCCTATTAAAATCATGACTATATTTTGGTATTTGATGTATAAGAAGTTTTACAACATGGAAGCCAAGAAGTTCCCCAAAATTGCTTCTAACTCTTGCCAAAACCCCCCCATCTGACTCAAGCGAGGTTGACATAAGGATGCTCAATTCTGGTTCGACCATTGGGGGATAAAGGAGGAGATCATCTTGGAAAATAAGGATAATATTAAAAACGCTATTACTTCCAAATTTAAGGATAAGTTATGAGATGATAAAGAGCTAGAGGGGAAAATGAAGCTAAGGTATTATAAGGAGGTGATTATCCCCACTCTTGTTAACTAGAATTATCTTTTTTTGTTGACCAATGCTAAGAAGAAAATGAGCATTGTAAAGATAAGAACTAACTCTCATGAGCTTTGAAGTGAAACCAAGTGTTGGTCTATTCCTAAAACACCTCAGGACAATAGAATCTCCCCCCTTTGTGGTGCTAAGAGTGTTGAAGATTAAAAACACTTTCTCTTGGATTGCTTGACTATGACTCACATATTTTCTTTTCAAAACATTTTCCATACTACCAGCATTCTTGACCTATTAAGTCAACAAAACTATAACGATCTTAGGATGCTTCTCTCCCTTCTTTTTGATCATAGAAATAAAAAATGAAAGAGTCTTAGTTAATTGCTTACTTTATTAAGGTCCAATAGACCATATTAGTTTAATGGACATTAATCATCATCATGAACAACATTGTATTATAAAAATTCTTATGGAAATATAATTTTGAAATAATTTTTTATCAAATATATTTTAAAATATTATTTTTTTAAAATAGCTATATTGTAATCAGTTTGGGTCAAAATGCGTTGACTCTTATTAATTGCAATTCTTTAGAAACTATTTCCAAAGTTTACCTAAAGTTTTTGTAAAATTAAATATTCAACTTAGTTTTTTAGAAATTGAAAATTATTTCTTGAATTTTAAAAATTTGAATTCTAATTTTTGATTGATGGATAACTAATTTTATGTGGTTTAAAAAAAAAATTTCATAATTAAAAAACTGTTAAAAAAAAAATCTCTAATTGCCAAGTGTCCTCATAAATTAATTTTAAAAAAAAATCCAAATTTATGGATTTTTCCATAATTAGCATTTTCTTTTCAAAAAATAATAATTTGTTGCCATTGTGTTTCAAGCTTTTACTAACCATGACCAATTTAAAAAACAAAAGCAACAACTTGCATATTATACTGATTTATCCTTGTTGATTTTCTTTAATTTTTTCCCTTGCTGATTTTTGTTATTAAATGGACTTGGTTCAATCATTTTCCTCAATAAAACTTACCTATATTATATATTTTCACAATTCAATTTTAAATCATGATGCAATATAAAAAATAAAATCTAATACAACACTACAATTAATAAGATTTTCCCTTTTTTCTTCACAATTTTAATCATTGTTTAAAAATATAAAATATAAAATAAATTTTAGGAGTTTTGTGTAACTTATTTTTTTATTTTAATAAACTAGACATATTTTATTACATTTGAATTCTTAGCCACGCGATTAAGACGACACAAGATACTTCATATCAATTTGATTTTTTCGACATAGAAATTGCCATAGAGTATTTATTTCTTGTTGAATTTAGATGAGTATAAATTTAAAGTTAAATAAATAGTTTGTTATGATAATTAGTTTTTAAAAAAATTATTTATTTTATTGCAATGATTTCTCCCTTGGTGATTTTCTCAATATTTTTCCCTTGCTAATTTTTATCATTGAATGGACTTGGTTAAATTATTTTCCTTAATAAACCTTACCTATATTATATATTTTCACATTTCAATTTTAAATCATGATGCGATAAAAAATAAAATAAAATAAAGTCAACACGACAATAAATAAGATTCTCTTTTGTTTTTACAATTGAATCATAATTTAAAATTATTAAAAAAAAATAAAAATATTTTTCACACAGTTTGTGTAACTAAATTTTTTATTTTAATATATTAGACATTGTAATTTTTTATAATAGATATTTAGGCCTATAGACCTTTCTTTTGAATCTGTTAACCTCACAATTTCATCTACCATTTTTACTAACTCATGACATCTGTGCTTACACCAATGATTTCCTCTAACTCCATTTTCGAAACTTCACATTTTGTGAGTGAGTTCCATGGCGGTGAGTTCGCTGGGATATAAACACAAATAAGTTATTATTTGTTGGTTTGTTTACAATATTCAACCAAAAAATACCAAAGCATTACATCGGTTCCATTTCTGAGAAATGACATCATCATTTTAGCATATACGTGGAAATATATTACATTGAGTCCAAGCCAAAATTCAAAAGGTTTCAGTGTGCTAGCCATAGAAACCACATATAAACCAGTATAATACTCATGAGATAAAAATGAGAAATAACCTCATATTAATGATGCAAGATCCAACCCGGTATGGGACTACCACGTTCTACTCATTCGTAGAATGGCTAACCCAATTCTCTTTTTAGTTATTCACCCCCATGCCATATTCCAAGCATGAATGTGGGATCTCATAAAACACACCAATCAAAACCATCCAGGGCTTCTAGAGGCCAAATCACCTCAACCCATCAAACAATGATTCCACCTCACAGTTGAACATCACAAAACCTTCATCAGATTGGTCTCCATCTGTTGAAAAGTGTGCAACAAGAAATGTTAAACGTAGAATGTGCTAAAAATAGACCTGCTAAAAATAGCATGTCTAAAAATAGCAGTTTGGCCAGTGAGGTCATTGGCCACATTGGTGAGAGGTAAAAACTGCTAAAAATAGAAAGTTCTAAAAAATAGCAATTTCTGGGTCCTAGTCCTATCTATAGGAAGTAAAATTAATGTTGGTCTTAACAGCAGTGGAAATATTAATTAATTAATTTAGAAAAATGTTAGAATTAATAGTCTAAGGAAATTCGATTTGAAGTCTTTGTGCAGCATGCAATAGTTGTCGCACTGATTGGGATACCTTAATTTCCTCCAACTGATTTGAGGAATAAAGTACTGAGTTCTATAATGAGAGAATCAGTTGACTTAGTTCTAACTAGTCAAGTCCAGTTAGATTATTTTAACAAGTTGTTAAAATAATAAAATATAGTTTGTTAATGCTTGCATGCATGTGACAACTATTATTTTAGATAACTAAGAATTCACTCATTGATAATTGTTGCATGTCAGTTCTGTCATAGACCCAGTTGAGATCAAATGTGGGACAATGTACTATCAGATGCTCGGATATTTCTAGTAAGTATTCCTTGTATGGAGAAGGATATATTATAAGAGATTGGAGGACTTGTGGCCTATATATTGAGTCCTAGGTAGTCCATGATTTTTACCTTCTGATTGAAAATCATCAGAGTACAGAGAGAGTATGATAGCTATTGAGCTGATTTTTTTTGTATGTTGAAGAGGATTTCCACTTGATTGATAATACATGGTTGGGGTTTTATGCTAGTGCTTTCCCTTGGATATATCTTGTGTTATGTGTGATTAATTCTCTTGATCAGTTATGCATGTTTCTACTTGATGTTGCTCATGATTTCGATTATGCTTCCGCTTAATGTTTTGTAGAAGTAGAACAAGTATTATGCTTTAGGACATTGCATATATCGGTTTGTTCTACAGGTGATATTTATACATGGTATCAGAGCTAGCTGATTTGTAGAAAAATTCTACAAAATTATACATGGTATCTGAGCACAGGTGATCAAGCAAGAACAATATATTGAGAGGAGATTTCAAAGTTTTGAGTTTTGGGCCGAGAGTTTGTAGAGAAGATCTAAAAATTTTTGTACAAAATTTTTAGAAATAAATAGCAGATTTGGATTCCTTGCGGAAAAATACCCAAAAAAAAAAAAAATCGGTTGAATTGGAGTTCGGATGAGGGAGATATCGCTGATTTAAAATCAACTCTTTTTCTATAAAATTTCATGACGACGGGAAAGTGGAAATAGATTGGTGTGCTAGCCAAGAACTTGTATGCACTTGAGGTACAAGATGCATGCAAAGCCTTGAGGAGCAAGGAAAAGGTTAGAGACTTGGTGGTTGAGAGGGAGGTACCTCTCAACACGCAGAGCCAAAAGAAGTCTCAGACGATTATGGAGGAGCCACGATTGGTGCAGCAACTTCAGGAGGTTGTGGAATAGCCACAACAAGGGAAGCTAAGAGGAGATCGAGTAGAGACATCTACTCATGCAGAGACCTCTAGTAGGGGGAAACTTCAAGTCAGGTGGGCAGAGGGATCGCATGTAGCCATACCTCCAGGTAGGAGGTGAGGTGATATAGAGTGATCGTCCCAAGGAGGAGGCAGGGCAAGATCCTTGAGGTACCCAACCTCTTGGATGAGACCTTGCTACAGGAGCCCCAATGTGGAGTAGCAGGAAATGACTGATTGGGTAGAGACAGATGTGGATGGAGTGGCAGAGAGAGCGACAGTGCAGGGAATCCCAAGACATCGCATAGCTAGCAGGTTGGAGCAATGCAAGAGGCACAAGTGTTTTGCACAGTGCTAGGTTGCACATCAAGGTGTGCAATGGTGCAAGATGCATGGAGATGTTGCAGTAGCATAGATGTCATAGAGGGAGCACTTGTCAGCAGCAGGTAGAGCTTTAGCATCAGAGTATGTTCCCAATAGAGTTGTCAGTTGGGAGTGTTTTTTGTTCCAAGTGTTGTTGGAGCAAGTGGACCGGGTAGATGTGTTGGATGTAGAACATTCTAGAGTTACAGGATCGGGTTCAAGAGGAAGCCTTTCTTGTTGAGAGGGAGTGTTGAAAAGTGTGCAACAAGAAATGTTAAATTTAGAATGTGCTAAAAATAGACTTGCTAAAAATAGCATGTCTAAAAGTAGCATGTCTAAAAATAGCAATTTGGCCAGTGAGGTCATTGGCCACATTGGGTGAGAGGTGAAACTGCTAAAAATAGAAAGTTCTAAAAATAGCATTTCTGTGTCCCTTCCTATTTATAGCAGTCCATAGTCTATCTATAGGAAGTAAAATTAATTTTGGTCTTAACAACAGTTGGAAATATTAATTAATTAATTCAGTTGAGTTAATTAATTAAGGAAATTCGAATTTGAAGTTTTTGTGAGCATGCACATGAGTTGTCCCACTAATTGAGGAATTTATCCTTAATTTCCTCCACTGATTGAGGGAATAAGTATGAGTTCTATAATGAGAGAATCAGTTGACTTAGCTCTAACTAGTCAAGTCCAATTAGATTATTTTAGCAAGTTGTTAAAATAATAAAATATAGTTTGTTAATGCTTGCATGCATGTGACAACTATTATTTTAGATAACTAAGAATTCACTCATGGATAACTATTGCATGTCAGTTCTGTCAGAGACCCGGTTGAGATCAAATGTGGGACAATGTACTATCAGATGCTTGGATATTTCTAGTAAGTATTCCTTGCATGGAGAAGGATATATTACAGGAGATTGGAGGACTTGTGGCCTATATATTGAGGCCTAGGTAGTTCATGATTTTTATCTTTTGATTGAAGATCATCAGAGTACAGAGAGAAGGATAGTTATTGAACTGATTTTTTTGGTATGTTGAAGAGGATTTCCACTTGATTGATAATACATGGTTTGGGTTTTATGCTGGTGCTTTCCCCTGGATATATCTTGTGTTATGTGTGATTAATTTTCTTGATTAGTTATGCATGTTTCTACTTGATGTTGTTCATGATTTCGATTATGCTTCCGCTTAATGTTTTGTAGAAGTAGAACAAGTATTATGCTTTAGGACATTGCATATATCGGTTTGTTCTACAGGTGAAATTTCTACACCATCCAAGCCTTCTAAGGCGTCTAGAGCATTTGTTCCAACCAAGGCTTTCAAAACTAGTAACTCAACCCACAGTTGTCGTCGCGCTTCCAGAGTGTTTGTCCAATGAAATCTTCCATGACTAGTAAATGAACCCACCATGGGCTTCTAGAGCGTTTGTCCAACCAAGGCTTCCAAGACTAGTAACTCAACCCAAGATGTTATAGGGCTTCTAGAGTTTTTATCCAACCAGGGCTTCCAGGAGCTACTAACTTAACCAAAGCTAAGGAAACATGAGAACCAACCAAAACAAAACAAGGAAATAAACCAACAATCTCCATGGCTATCCAGGAAATGGAAAGGCTAGGAAAATCCACTCTCAATCCAATAAATCCTCCATGCCCATGAAAAATCATAACCAAGAAACCACATGCATATGTCATGCATGCCAAAACTAGTGAGAAAAACATACATTCAACTCGGTACCTGCAAGAAAATCCCACTATAGTTGTTGATCCTGATGTCCTCTTGCGCTATCCTTCTCTTCCTTTGCCTTCTTGCTCTAAAAATCAAAGTATGCCACACCCTCCAAGAATGCTCCAAGAAAACTCTAAGTATCCAAGAGTATAAGAGAGAGGGAATAGAGAGAGAGCTCCAAAGCTGAACTGCCCAAGCTTACAGTGACTAAGTCTGACCACTAATCCTCAAAAGTCTTTTTATTAATGAGGCCTCTATTTTATTCATCTCCCATTACTTTCCTTCATTTTCCTCCTCACATGCAACCTGTGACCTTTCACCTTCATTTTCTGCTATTTTCCTTTATTTCATAAATAATATGCCAATTAATGCCTCATGTCTTTCCAAAGCCTTTGCTAATTTCCTTAGCCATAATAAACCAAATGAACACCCACTAGGATGTTTTTCCCACCATTCAGCTTGGAATACGTGTCCCATGACCGTGGTCTTGCATATTTTACATGGATTTTTAACCAGGGTTGTTACAAAACCCTCCCCCTTGGGGAAACACCATCCTCGGTGTTTAATGACACCTATAACCAGCAAGACCACTAAAAACAAAACATACTACCCATGGAGATTTATAACATATCTCGTTGCAATATTTACAATGACCATCTGCTAAAACATGAAAAAACATACCATTTACTGGAGATTTATAACACGTCTCATTACGGTATTTATAATAACAACCACATATACTTAAGCACATTTGCTTCAACCAACAAATAACCATACTATCTATTGAGCTTTATAAACCAACTCGATACAATATTTACAATAATATACACATATGCACATTTTCTCAACCAACAAATAAAAGGATATGATGTCTGCATCCACAACAAGGGAATCCAGAGGCTCACACCTCCACCCTCAAAGTAGTACCAGGATTCACCTCCTTCCTAAGAAGGCCAAAATCCACTGCAAAAGTCAAAGTCTGCATCCAATGTCTAGTGCTACAATCCTGCACCACATTCCTCGCAACGAACAATTACTGACTCATTGTTCCAAGGTGCACACCCAATGTGCATATGATTCAATCGGACAATGCTAATAACCAAAACAAGAAACTTTCCCTTCTCTGCTACACAGTCCCTCAGGCAATCTGGTCACCCCCTTTCGTGCAGTCAGTCACCTTCCAAGTTCCCCAACATCCCCTGTAGTGTCCCAAATTCAGAAAATTTGGAACATATAGTGATATAGAAAATAAAATGTGATTCATACACAGAAGAATTAAACGAACAACAAATGCTCAAAACACAACAGAAATGTGAGCCAGTTGAGCCATTTTATTAATAAAGTGGAGCAAGTACAATAGTGTGGAAAATGCACCTGGGCTTGCCTCAAGGGCAAGCTTGACAGAACTCAAGTGTCAAACAATGATCTCAATTTTGGAAAGAATTGTTCCTCTAATGCTCTGCATTGTCTCCTACTAACTACAACTGTTGGT
Source organism: Pinus taeda (assembly GCA_000404065.3). Classification (NCBI taxonomy): domain Eukaryota; kingdom Viridiplantae; phylum Streptophyta; class Pinopsida; order Pinales; family Pinaceae; genus Pinus; species Pinus taeda. Next base: position 93,698 of record APFE031131220.1, read on the forward strand.
TGGAAAGGATTTGCAACAAACCCTGCCTCAAATGCTCAAAAAGTGTCAAAACTTCAACCGCAAACTCCTTGGCCGAAACGCACAAAAACCTAGAAATGATTTGGCCCGATTTTGACCTCCCAAAATCGACCCTCAAAGGCACTGTGCAATCCCCATCAATTCTACATTGTCTGCTGCAAAGATACGGCTGAAAACTCCACTTTTGGTGCTCAAAAATTCTAAAATTTTATATCTAGGATCCTTGTCAAAAATCTAGAAAAACCCAAAAATGGTTTGGCAATATTTTGACCTCCCAAATTTGACCTCTTCCATGGCCCACATCCTCCAAACAAATCCAGAAATACGGCTTGCAAGAAATGACCACAAAGTCCTCCTCCAAGATTTGAAATGGAAGAAAACACAACTCCAAATATCTCCTCTAACCTCCACGGCAAATCTCAGCCTCAAGGACTGATACTCTACCCACCAAATGAGCTCCCACGCACTGCCTCTGTGCTAGCCCAGGTAGTGCGAAAGTCACACTGCCAAGCCAAAAGCTCAATCAGCTCCCAAACTCTCCTAGATGCTGAAAATCCTCTCTAGCCTTCTATCCAGAAAATCTCACACCAAATCTCCACTACTAAGCACCACCAATGAACTCGACCTCCTCTCCACTACATCCCCTAGTTATACGCACAACCTAGAAGGGAATGCTACTGCTAGAAATCACAATGTGATCCTCCTCCTGAATAAATGAAGAAAACATTGATAGGGTGGCACTCGAATTCCCCCAAAGAAAGGGTGAGCTCTTCGCCTAAAGAACTCGTGCTAAACAGCGAGTGACTCGGCTAAGCAACTTGAGCAACCAAAGAGAAATCGATATACTCCAATAAGATGAATGAAATGAGGAGAGCTACCTTCCTTATATAGATTTCGTGGAACACTTTTCCCTCCAATTTTACCTCCTTCTTGGGCCATCACTTAACCACCTACATGCAAAAATTAACCACCTTCATGCAAACCGAACTAGGAAGTGCATCTTTCCCTAGTGTGGGTGGCCCCCATGTGTAATTTAACCACAACAAAATAAGTTCTCCTAATAAAAATTGAATGGGCCCCATCACCTCCAAAATTGGCCCCAAGATATAGAAATTAATCATGTTCCAAAATAATTTAGGAAGGGACATCTACACAGTCCCTCGGGTAATCCGGTCACCCCCTTCTGTGTAGTCACTCGCCTTCTAAGTTCCCCAATATCCCCTATCCCGAGCGATCCATCCCTTAGAAAGGCTTCCTCGCATTGGAAGGTTAAACAACCAAGGCATATACCTACCTCAAAACCATCATACCAGTCATAACATGCTCATGGAAATCAATGGACACTATTGGGTACCAATGTCCCACAATGGCCTACTCCTAAAGTGTTTTACCAACATACTGCTGCTTGTTCCAATTTCTTTTGCCGTTGTTGCTAATTATTGTAAGTAGTTTCAACCACCCAACTAGGCATTTCATGCTTCCTGTACCAAGCACATAACTTCCATTAGATTCAAAATAAATTGAAATAAATTCACATCATACCTCATTGGTAGCTCGTTAATAAGATACACTTGTAATCTTGTTTACTTTCTATCACAACAAGTCAAATTAGCATCTTAGATCAATTATTATGTATAAACATATGACATCAGGTTAGCTCAAAACACAACCATCATAGATCAAAATCATAAATCACATGTAACCATCATAAACTAGAATCATAGATCACCTATAATAATCATAGAGAAGAACCATAAATCACGTGCATTATAAAACTGAAATAAAATACAGATACTTATCCTTTAATCAACTTGTTAACACCCAGGTTGTTCCCTATGACTCCCAAGGGAATACGGTTGGGGTAACCACTAACCAATCTTTGGATCACAGCTTCTAGCCCAGCTGTAATCAGAGAGGGCTCTCTCTGTTAGGTTTGTCTCTGTTTTATGGAGATTTTAGGCTAGTTATGAAGTGAGGGTTTTCTTTGGTTTTTGTTTGGTTGGGGGATGATTTCTGATAGTTTTGAAATGTTCTCTGCAGGTAAATTAATCCATTGGGCAATGGATTCTGTGGCTGTTGGTTTCTTGAAATCCTGAGTTTGGTGCAGCTGGAATTACAGGGCCTTTATATATTTCGTGAAACAAACTGTAGATTGTGATAATGAAGTGTGGACAACCAGTGAAAAGCAGTTAAGAATTTTTCACTACGCTGGGATGTGAAAAAGGGATGTATTCCTCAGGAGCAAACTTGAATTCCTGAAACAATAGATCACTGTGATGATATAGTGTGAAAGGTAGCAATTAAGAATTACACTTTCATTACCATAACTGAAGAAAACATTTATAATAGCTTAGA